>JAQBSW010001370.1:0-136697 GCA_029291075.1 Eudiplozoon nipponicum | reverse complement strand
GAGTAAGAAAAGTAGTTATATTGGCAGTGGTTTAACTTTCCAGAGATTATCATGAATAAGAGGAATTATTCGCATAGAATATATTAATGATAACAAGAATTATCTCAGTTTTTGGCAAATAAATTAAAATTCTCAATAAAATGTTCTATTAAAAACTACTGTGTGGAAGCAACCTTTGGAAAAAAGCAACTTAAGGTTGACAAATATATTTATTAAATAAAATATCTTAAATAGCTAAAATGAATGAAATTAAATGTAAAAATGTCTCTCTCAAACATCGATCGAATGAAAGATAAAATGCAAACATTTCTATTAACCATTAATAGTTTATATTTAGATAGATAATTAGGAAAAATATCGCGGTTCTGTCATCATTTTGTTAGCAAATGTATGCAACGCACATTTTAAGAATCAAATGGTGCATTTGCTGAGCGTTGACCGTTTCATAAATCGATAAATAAGTTTAGAGTTGTTCAACTGATACCAAGGTGAGAACATTCAATTTAAAAAAATTGTAGATGATGATATTATTAGTCCATTAAATACAAGGTCAAACGCTAAGTTCTCAGGTGAAAACCGACTGTAATGAATTTCTGCTTTGATTTTTAAGCTTAAAATGGTTATACATGTTGCAATAATATTTTTCTAAAATATCATATATGAACTAAATCGTAAAAATAGTTTATTTTACAGATATCTTACAAAGCATATGTACATTTATCTCCTAGCATAATTGAGAAGCACCTGTGTGAATAAAATTGATTTCGTTCTAAGCAAACACAAAACATTCAAAACAGAACTCTAAACGTATTTGAATATAAAATGATAAATATATACGAAATAAAAATTAATTCTAGGCAAACAAAAATCATAAATAGCTGTTTGGAAAGAAAAAAACTAAATATTCACGCAAATTGACTTGTTCAAACCTATCAATTGCGTCGCCTTAATTTTGGAAAATGTGAATAGGTTTAAGCCTTGCTTACCGTTAGTCGTATCGCTAACTTGTACATAATAAATTATTTTATTCTCGGTTTATGATTTATTACTAGAAAAACGAAAAATAAATCATCTTTTCATTTCCTTAGAGATAAACAGGAAATCAGATTCTAACAAACTTTACTTACATACATATATATATATATATATATATATATATATATATATATATATATATAAATTGTGTGTACGTTTATGTGTGCGTATGTTTATTTATGCAATTGTAGAAATCTCCTTGTCAAGTAGATTCAAAATTTATTAGCTTCCCTAAATAAATTACTTGTGTATTGGCAAATGTTTTACTACATATTAAATCTTTTGTGTTATATTTGTCACGATAACAATATAAATTAAAATAATATATTTATTACAGAAGAAGTAACTATAGTTGGAAATTTTTATCGTATATTGAAGCATGCATACAGATGTAGGCTAAAATATCCTCACATTATTAGAGTATTTAGATTTTTTGTCCTATTGAGTGTATTACGTTGCGGCAATTTAAGTCTTCTACTGACAGTATTGGGATTATTCTGAAAACAGACAATTGCAGATTATCATTTCCGGCGACTGCAGTCATTTACTGTATAAATTTTCGCCGCACAGATTTTTAATCGGGCAAAAGATAACGCCTGATTAAAAATCATTCATTATCATCTAACTAAATTGAGAAACGTGTGTTTTCATGCTTGCAATGCGGACATAAATATTAGAGGCCATTATAAACAGGTAACAGTTTTTTTGGTGTAAATTTGAGTGAGTTGCGTACCCTCGCTGATATAATTAAAGTTTTGTATTTAACACATCACGAAAATTGCCACTTTTTTTTGCCTCATTGGTAGTTAGATGTTCCGAATCGTTTTTAATATTTATTTTCCGTGTACGCAATTATTGTGAGTTAACGAAAATTGAAGTTGAGCAAAAATTCAACGCCATTAATGTCAAGGACAGGTGAAGTAATGCGAATATTCACCGATAGTCAGTCGTTAATTACCTGTACAGTTTAGTAAGCGTTAAGAAGATTCCCGAAGCCACTATTCCAAGACAAAATGCGTGTCGATTAAGCGTACACGCTTGGCCAAGTAACCAGTTTTTATTTTGAACCATGTCACGCAACTTCGAATACAGATTCTTCTTTAGATGAAATGCGCGCACCTACACAAAAGGAAATAAATAAAATTGCCAAAATGTTTTGATAGTAACTCGGTATCGAAAACCTGTTGTAAACAGCCATTACTCTGCTTTCGCCGATGTCTATGGCCTCAAACTAGCCCAATGATATCTAACGAGTGTTTGCCTTCTGGCCTAACAACAATTGGATTTCACTTCTACCTTTTTTCGGCTTCCCATCTTCATTAACTCATTATAGCGTGACTTGATTATAAAATTAATACTTTAATGATTGAACATTTCGATTATAAACATTCGTCATAACCTTGTCATTCTTCAATCAAACATATATAATTGATATTTCCTTTATTGCAGGGAACTATTATTAATATTGCAATTATATAATAGGTATGGTGTAACTAATAACACTTTAATTCAGATAGGTCTAGAAAAAAATGGAAGAATGAGTAGGAAGAAAGAGTAACCTCCCATGGAAATATGAGTTACGTGCTTACTGGTTCATCAGAAAATAAGAAAATACAAATTTAGCTGCTTCCAGGAATGATGAATACGAAAATATGCATACTAATTACGATCAAGGCTACAGCAAAAGTCTGTTCTAGAGAGCAGGTGTGCCGAATAGTTTGTATTAAGTTGAATTTACTACTTCTTCAATCCATATACGCTTAAAAGAATGCACCGGATAACAGTCACATATACCTTGGTCAATCATAAAATAGGTTTGAGACAAATTGTCGGCTCCTACTGAAAAGTAGTCAGGAAGTGCGTATTGTATGTGTACACGAAAATGTTCCGCTTTTTCATGACGATTTGGCATATTCTTCTTGCCCTTTTTGTATTATTTTATTAGAAGGTACAGTATGTCTAATATAAAATTGCATCCAGATTAGTTCTCAGTAATTCCGTATATTTAAGAGTAATATAAACACTATATATATATATATATATATATATATATATATATATATATAAGTATATATATTATTAGTAGTTTTTTGTTGTATTTGATTGTGGGTTGAGCTATAATTACGGGCCGAATTTATTATTGCAAGCTCTTACCTTCATATACTATATATTCCATTTGGGTTATTTAAAAGTGGCACACCTATTGCATTGACTTTACAATATATTACACGTTTTCCGCTCATGACCTCATGTAAAGCTACATATTTATTTAAATATATATATATATATATATATATATATGTAAAGCTTAAATAAAATACTTCAAATACGTTTTATCAAAAGTAAGCATGCTGTGCGCAACTTCTGTTTTTATTCCACAAGCCTGATGAAAAATATATGTTGTATCATAATGTTGTACCATGGATTTAGGAGTTCGGATGAAACCCAAACATACTGCACCAGATTAAGGAAGCAAGCATGTTTTCCCAATAGAAACTGAATCTGTTTACTGTTGGACATAGGTGGCACGTCTGGCGCTTCAGAGTTAATAAACATTCTTAGTTTGTAACTGTTTCGGATGTCTATTTTTGTCAAATTGAACTTTGTTTTTTCGGACTAAAATATTCAAGTTTCTTCCAGTCAATTCTAGATCCTATAAAATTGTGTACTGCATTGCCAATTAGACGGTGTTATTATACAAAATTCACACTGAAAAATAAATAAAGTTCTAGAGTATAAGTTTAGCATAGAGCAGGCTTAGAAACCCAGTTGAAAAAGCCATTTAAATTTCGTAAAAACTCAACTCGGCTGTAGAAACTGGTACATTACATTGAGATACTTCTAGTGGCAGAGAACAAAATGAACGTATTAAATTGTGTATAGGCCGTGTCCAGTTGACCAGAAGGATAAACTGAATACAACATAAACATAAAGTATAATCTCGTGCACATTCGATTTGTGATTAATGCCAACTCGTCTTAATGAGTCGGTATTACGCCCCATTCTCATTATATATTTGGGTGAAGTATTTGTGGAATGTACCGTCATATTTTCCCCACATTCCTCACCCAAATATATAGCGGGTAAAGGGCGTAATACCGGCTCCTACTGATGCGTCGCCAGGAAGTACGAATCAAATGTGCACTCATATCGATCAAAGCCAGAGTGTACGGATTTGCTGGGGTAGACGGTGTTCCGGAATAGTTGTAATTCTCAATTTTGGTGAACTTTAGCATTTACTGAAATCCACTGTGTTGGTATCATATACCTTTTCGGCAACCATATTTGAACTAATTTTTTACTGGGTATATTATATGGCCTATATTTTTTTATGAAACAAGAGGGATGAAGATGGATTAAACGCAAACATTATACAACAATGAATATCAAGCGAAAACCGTACATTATGAGGCATATATGCACTCACGTGCAAACTTAGAAACAATTAACGAGTATATATTAAAATCGTGCATTAAATTCTTTTAATTTATTTTGCTTGGTACAGAGGGTGTTGCATGAAAGAGCCTCCATCGTGCGCAATACTTTTAAATGTAAAATTGTAAATATGTCTAAATACGAGTATGACTATAAAAAATAAAGTGCTCAGCAGCAATTGCAGAACAGATCAATGGGTATTTATGACATTTGAAAAAATAAGCAACCACGGACAAATTGATTACAATGATCTTAGACTTAGCATCAATGTCAAACAGGCGTTTTAATGAAGAAAAAACACCTGTTGCATATGAGTTATCAGAGAAATTACCCCTGTTTAATAATGGCAATAAATACTTCAGATGATACTTCCTATTTAAGAGATCTGCATATATATATATATTTATATATATATATATATATATATATATATATATATATATATATAGGTGCGGCTTCATTGCATTTTTATAGTTGTTTTTGGTACTTGGATCCTATTAAAGACTGTTTTAGCACCACCGGTACTTGCAATTTAGATCCATTAGAAAAGATTTCTCTTATTCGTGTGAGATTAATTTTCATTTTTGTCATACGAAGAACGCGATGTTATAATGGATACAGTTTCCCAAACCTCGACGGTTTTTTATATATTTTTATTGTAAGACTGCCACATTCCTGTATCAATAACAATTATTCAAGGAAACACAGTGTCTTAGATGTAGGATTCTTATGCTCACATATAAAATGAATTTGATGGTCTACGCTGTTCAAATCTCTACGACTATTATTTGTTTCATTTTGTTTATTTATGAGTATGAATGTTTCAGGTATGTTTGGCAGTATGCTTGAATAGGTGTTTGCAGCATTGATAATGGTAGAGAGAAATTGATGATACCAGTTAATATACTTTATAACTGACTGCGCATCTCTACTCCACTGAATCACATTCATATTAAATTGAACATCCAGTTTGCACATATTTAGAAGACGTTGTAGATGACTTGTTGGAATAAGAAATGATGGTTGGTTTTTATTGACGCGTCATACGTTCTTGCAGAGCCTGTGTCAACGATTTATTTTTTATGCATAGTTAACTTCCAAATTCTCCGTAGATCTCACAAGCTATTCCGTTCAGCTTCGACATATGCAACGGGGAATATGTTAAGATTTTTATTCATATATGTAATAGAAACTCAATATCGGAAACTTTTTTTATACTGGAAACCAGATCTCAACATCGGAGTCACGTTCCAATATTCTTTATCCACGAGAGCTCGTAGTGTTGAAGAATGCTATAAATCGCCTGTTTATGACAGCGATAATAGGAAACCACAAAAAAAAATTTTATAAAAAGAAAGCATCACACAAATTTCCATAAAATTTCTTTTTGAAAAATGTGTGTTTAACCCTATCACAAAAATAGAAAGTAGTCTTATTTAGATATTATTTATAGCGGATAACGAATATATATGCAAGTATGTAATAGGTGTTGCGTATCTTGTAACAAATTAAATCATTTATGACCAGAGGGATAAATCAAAGACCGCATAAACGAAAAGTATAATCTCGTGCACATTCGTTTCGTGCTTACCAGCGACTCAACAGTAGGAGCCGGTAAAACGTCCTTCACCCACTATATATTTATGTCAGGAATGTGTGATAATAAGTGGGTAAAATCTTCTAGATGTTTGTGTAGACCTGCAGAAGTGAAGCTAACATTATATAAAGTCTCGACAATGCGAATTCGACGCTAACTCACTCTATATAATATATATACCGAGTTTGTAAAGAATACCAACACTATGGCTATTGTGTCAGTACCCCATACCGCCATTATAGCACCCAAAATGTACATGGTATTAACACTATCGTTGCCGAGTCGGTACATGGTACCAACACGATGGATTTCAATGAATGCTATAGTTCACAAAAATTGAGAATTACAACTATTTCTGAACAACTGTTACTCCAGTAAATCTCGACACTCTGGCCTTGATTGATATCAGATTTTATTGCTTACTGAGGGCGAGTAAGAACTAAATTCGCATTCTTTTATCATGTATAAATGTTGTTTTGTAAAGTTGCGCAATGTCTTATTCATTTATATACGTATTGGAAAACCGTAAAGCTTCTGCGAGTAAATGACTAGATTACAGCAATTTGAGCTCATAAAAGTCACGGCTAGAATTCAATTTATTTCATTAATTCATGCCAATTTATTTGTTTCCAAAATAGTTTCAAATTTTGCTACTCCAACTATATCGTATTAAACAGGTAATTCCAGCCATAATGTGTTCGATGCGAATAATAATTAAAAGACATCGTGACATAATTAAACTTCTTCTCACTCAAGGAATTATTGATTTACTCAAACAAAGTTTGATAAGTACATAATAATTTAAATCTGAAATGAAATTTGACGAAGCAAAATCACATTAGATGAAATTATTTTACCTAAATAGCAGTGCAAAAATATTTTACAATGAGAAACAACCGTACTTATCAAATTTATAATAAAAAGCTTTAATCTCAAACAATCATTCATTGCGTGCGTGGTGATAACTGCAATTTAGTTCAAAGATTCCGTTTTATAAACAAATCAATTATATTATATATTTATTTGTCAGTATAACTTGAGCATTGTATAAGTAAGCACAAATAATTTTTCCAGGAGACCGGGTCGACCTACATAGGAAATCTTCAAGTACTGTTCAGAATTTTGCCTATGAAAGAGCTCACACCGTGCGCGTTTGCTTCGGATCTTTTGACTATATCTACTGCACCACGCTTGCGCTTTCTACAACCCATTTTAATTACATACTAGCATATCATTTTAGTTGACATTTCCTTGATTTGGAGCCTATGTGGAATCATTTTAGTCTTAAAACTCCAACTATCCACCTATAATCTATCACTTTATGTCTACCACGTATGTTGCTTCAGAAGAAAAGAAAAAAATTAATTTGAGTATATAACTGAAAATGTTTCCTAGTGTGCAGCAGCGCGGTGCACAAGATAATGTCAAAGGCACGGATATACAAATGCGACAAAATTCCGGACAGTAATTGAAGTTTTCCCACATGGAAAGAAATTAGTCTACCTGATAAAATTCCTTTTCTACAGAATACAACGCTTAGTTTATAATTGATACAAGTATATATATATATATATATATATATATATATATATATATATATTGATAGTTTCTAATTTCACCATTTTTGTAATATATATATATAATTTAGTGTCATTAAATAACAAAAGTTGATAAGGCTATTTATTTCCTTGTGAATACACTCATCTTTCTTATAGCATCATATATATTTAGTATATTTTGGTTTTCAATTGATATGTTAGTGGTACAAATCTGACCTCGATTTTTACTGCTGTTTCTTGTTTTGGTGATTTGTTACCACTAGCATAACTTCAATTGGTTCTGCAACATGTATGATTGTATATAGAATACACCAAAATAAAATGGCCTTTTATCCACTTTGTTATTTGTGTTTTCCTACTATAAAAATAATTGTAAGTTAAATTAAAAGGAATGGACATCTGTTATATATATATATATATATATGTATATATATATATATATATGTATATATCCTTGGTTTTCATTTAGTTATGTATGTCGAAATCTAGTCTGACTTGCATATGTGCCTGTGTGTATATGTTTATATATATATATATATGTACATATATATATATATATGCATATCAGGATTGCAATATTGTAGTTCTTATCTACTACACCATCACTGTAATTTTAATTTTATACATTTTCATTTTACAACCAATTCCCGAGTAGTGTTTTGTCCGCTGTATGATAACAGATTGGGAGGTGGCTAAATGAAATCTTAGGTGTAAAAAGATTCCACACAGGCTCCACATGATGTATCTCTAACCAAACAGACAAGTTTTTGTATAACTGAATGTTGTGTGTATTATGTGGTAATGTGGCGCAGTGGGTATAATGATAGGCTCCGGAGTAGACGTGTACCGGTTCAAGCCCTGTTCGCGGCAAAATTCTGGACAGTAGTTGAAGAGTTCGCAACAGAAAAAGAAACTGGTCTACTGAGTGAATTACCTTTGCTTAGTTATGAAATGATTAGATTATACTAGGAAATGTATATATAATGTGAGTGTAGTTTACATCAAACTTGCAACATTAAAATAAATAACTGTATTCACTACTCGTGCAATCAATGATTGTTAAATTATACATAAGATTAAATTTTTATCACTTCCACTGACATGGTTTTTTCGTTCTATTTTGGCAGATTGGAGGGGACTAGTTGGAATTTGTGTCTAAAGGGATGTCGCACAGGCTCTATCTGATTGAAAGTTTAAAAAATACAAGCCAGTGTAAAACTGAAAATTCTGTGTCGTAGGCGTCACTGTACCATACTGGATATAATCACAGGCTCTCACTCGAACGTGCTCCGGTTCGTGTCACGGTTCGCGCCACGTTAGCGGAAAAAATATTGGCAAAACTTGATAAGTTTCCAATGTGGAATGAATGTATCACCTTTGCTTATATATACAAAGATAACTTTATACTAACAAATGTATATATTGGTGTTTATATTAAGTTTGTAAATTTTATTTAAATAATTTATTATGCCCCGCGAAATCTGTGACTGTTTCTTATATAAATCTTTAATTAAATAACATTTACACCTGTAATATAGTGTAAGTTGAGTAATGACAGATATGAGGAAGCTAGTTTAACCTTTGACTTAAAAGGGATGCCATATACAGTCCATCCGAAGGCATGGCTAACCAGAAACATATATTAGTATTTAACTGCAAATTGTATAGTGTGCATCAAAATAGCACAACGGTTTCATTCCGTATCTACGAAACAAATTGACTTAGGTTCGAATCATATCCGCTGAAATATTCTACACGGTATATGATGTGTTACCAATAAGGGCCAAACCGTTCTACAGGATAAATTCATTGTTACTGTATACAATGCCTTGTTTATACTAAGGTATATATATAAATATACATATAAATAAATATATATATATATGTAAACATACAAATTGAGTTGATTTGTAATACTTAGTTCATAACCACGATTTAAATATTTTTTAACATTTTTTAAGATTATAATTTGGTTGGGATTGGTATATAGTTATATTTAAACATTGCTAGTGAATTCTCACACACATCTTATATATATATATATATATATATATATATATATATATGTGTGTGTGTGTGTGTGTGTGTGTATGAGTGTACGTAGAGAAACTTCAAAGATTGTAGAAAACACAAAATAATTGCCCAAAGTCAAATATGGCAGTCTAAATGTAAATTATGCCGCCCAGTTTTAAAATGCGGACATCATAAAGAAATAATTTCTCTATTTCCCCGTTTTATGCCTTTAAACAGACACAAGTTGCATTAATATTTATGTTTAAATGTTATTAAGAGAACATTTTAAAGCACACATTTAACTTCTAATGACGGTAATGTGAATCACTTCTGATTTACCAAGTTATAAAATGTATAATTGTCAAAAATGTATTGCCAACAAAAAGACACTGTAGATTTAATTCTAATCAATGCAAGAAACCAGACATACATTGAGAATGCTTGCGGCAATCAGGAAAATACTGATAAAAATCATAAGCTTTTATATCGTCCTTACAGGGAATTCATTATGTGCTGTCCGCGGCAAATTCTGGAAATATATTTAGAGTTCCCAACAAGAGCTAAACCGATCTACTTGATGAATTACCTTCTCTACATTACAAAATGCTAAATTTATTCTGATTATGAATATATATTATAGGACTTTTATTTATATAAAGGTTGCAAATTTAATTTAAAAATTGTTATCACCGCCCGCTTAAGCAATTTTCGTTTAAAATCACAAAATGTCAATGGAACTCAAAAATGAACATGAAAAATATTCAAGTTTAAAGCGTGTGTTTAATGCATGTAATTGGTTTAAGATTAATCATATTTATCATCCATTTCAGAATTCATTAGATTTTTCCTTTTTTCGAAAATAGTTATTTATCTTTACTGTGAGATTCTTAACATAAAATTAGTAAGGTATACTTATGTTCATTTTTTATGTATAGATTAAGCTAAAAGCTATATAATGGCTCAATTTATAAACGAATATATAAGTAAAAACATTTTAAATTTGCAATAATGTATTAGGTGTTACGCACCCAGTAACAATTTAGTTCACATATGACCAGTAGTATAAACTAAAGATAGCATGAACGTAAATAATAATGTCGTGCAAATTCGTTTTGCGATAACTGGCGACTCATCAGTAGGATCCGGTATTACGCCCTATAACCACTATATATTTTGTTGTAGAATGAAGGAGAGTCGGACGGCATAACCTGCTATACAAATGGGAAACCTGCAGTTGTGAAGCTAACTTTATGTAAGTTCGTCGACAGTGCGACTTCAGAGAAAACTCAATGTACATAATATATAATTACAAAGTCTGTTACTACCATGAATATTTTCGGTACCATAATGATGGTATCCGGTGCTGACACAATCGCCATAGCTTTAGTACTATTTATAGACACTGTATATACATTATGTATAGAGAGCTAGCTCTGAATCGCATTTTCGAAGACTATATGAAGTTAGCTTCACTACTGCAGGTTTACACATTCGTCTAGGAGATTTTATCGTCCTATTATCCAACTTTCCTCACCCATATATATAGTGGGTAAAGGTGGTAATACCGGCTTCTAATAATAAGTCGCCAGTAAGCATGAAACGAATGTGCGCGCGATTATACTTTCCGTTCATGATGTCTTTGGTTTATCCTTCTGGTAAAAGTTGAACTAATTTCATACATATTAGTTCGCCGCCACAAAGAGTATCTAACCGTTAGATATTTAATTTTCGCCTGACTTTGGGAAGACATAAATAACCAAGGAAACCAATCGTATAATCTATAACTGCATACTCAGCAGGCGAAATAGCATTGGATCGAGCTCTATGGTGATCGTGCTGTAGATTTCTACTAGAATTATTTCATTAAAAATTCCATTCTTAGCGGGGCAAAGTCCAATGCCTTGTTCATTTGTCTTTATGGCACGATAAAGTAGGCACCAAAAAGACCTCCGCATTGTCGATATGGCTTTACTGTAAAGCTAAATGTGTTATAATAGGATGGTGTAGAAGTCTAGGGAGCCTCATCCTTTTGTGTTACATATGTTAGTAACTCTATATGAACAACATCATCTATTTTATAAATACCTCTCTTTATCTAAGTTCTTCGTTTGCTATATGATATTTGTCTAAATTATGATTTTTTTTATTCCCTTTCAATGTTTTCTTTTCTTATCATGGTAATAATAGAGCTAAATGTCAGAATCTAACGGATGGTGTATTGTTGTCTTTATTTATGATAATGATGATGATGATGATGATGACTCGGCGTGTATCTCCGCAGTTGGAGACAATACATATAATTTCTGTAGTCCAGATTCATAGTTGCATGATAAACGTACACCAGAATGTGTACATGAAACACGACAACAATCCTGACGTCCTAAACCATTTTGCTTAATCACGATTAAAACTATTGTTGAATATTTAAATAATCGTTTTCATTTTCCACATTTTTATTTGTACACCAATATGTAATTAATAGATGCTAAAGAAGTGGTATGATCAATTTAACTTTTAGTAGTAAGAAACCATAACTATTTTATAGACAAAAGAGATTTAACTAGTTAATAAATTTATTTGAATTTGATCAAGCAAAAATATTAAGATCAATCTTAAATATACATGGACATAAAATATGGATTAAATATGAAATACATAACACTTGTGTGATTTGAAATTTGATAAGAGTAATTGATGATATACGTATTTATATGCAATTATTTATCTCGTTCTTCAGCATCTAATCACACGTTTGGTATGAGCTGGTTGATTAACTACGCTCAGTATAACAGCTTTTCGAAGAAACATTGTACGCTTTTTTTCTGGTGCAAGTGCATTTACTCTTCCTGCCTAGCTTTGCGGCACATCTCGTTTTTGTCCAATGGTTTTTCTAATCTGAATTTGTTTTGACAATGTTCTTATTTACGTTAAATTTTGTGACATTGGTATAGATGTAGTTCGCAGTGTTGGCTTAAATTTCATGTTACCTCAGTTAAGTCAAGGACTGTAAAGCACATTGTGTGTTGATGGAATTGTGTAAACATTCAGCCAGTTTCATGCTTTCAAACGCACACTGGATCAAAAATAAAGAATAATTAGTCCGACTTGACATTACGCGAACTGGACTCGTTTTTGCATCGTTTAGATTATATAATTAGTAATCGTTGATATATTCAGTGATGCTACCACTCTCTGTGTAAATTACTAGATAAAGTTTATTTTTGAAATCCATCGGCTGGTTGCTTATTTGTTAGTCCGATGTACATTAGATACTCTTTGTTGCAGAGAACTGACATATTTATCAAATTTTTTATTAGGTGTTGTTCACTTAGTAACACATTATTTTAAATATAATAAGAAGGATAAGCGAAAGTTAGTATTAATGGAAGGTATAATTGCATGTTCATAGTGGTTTTGTCCATACTGGCGACTCATCAGTAGGGTCCGGTATTACGCCATATACCCACTATATATTTTGGATAAGAATGTGGGACAATTGGAGGGCATAATCTCCTATAGCTTCATTATTGTGGCTCCCTTCATATAAAGTCTTCGACAATGCGAATTCGAAGCCAACTCACTATATATACTGTAAATACCAAGTTTGTAAATTGTACCAAAACTATGGCGATTCTTTCAATGCCCGATAATAACAATGTTGTTGCCAAAATGGTACACGGCGCTAAAACTATGGTTGCCGATTCGGTACATGGAACCCACACAATCCATTTTAATGTATGCCATAGTTCACAAAAATTGAGAATTACAACTACTTCTGAACACATGTTTCTTCAGCAAATCCATACACTCTGGGCTTGATCAGTGTCAGTTACCACATTTCGTGTTCAAAACTCTTTGTAATTTTCAATTTTGGTGAACTTTGGCATACCTTGAAATCCATTGTGTTGGCACCATGTACCAACTCGGCAACCATAGTGTTGGTATCCTATACTGACACAACAGCCATAGTGTTAGTAATATTTCACAGGCTTTATATATATATATATATATATATATATATATATATGTGTGTGTGTGTGTGAGAGAGAGAGAAAGAGAGAGAGTGTGTGGTGTGTATGTGTGTCGATTTATATTTTATATAAAATGAGTTGGTTTTGAAGTCTAATTTTCGATGACTTTATGTGAAGTTAGCTTCACAACTGACAGTTTACTCATTTCGCAAAGGAGATAGTATTGTCAAATTGCCCCACCTTCTTCGACCAAATATATAGTGGATATGGAGCGTACTATCGTCTACTACTAATGAGTCGCCAATAAGCACAGAACAAATATGCAATTGAAATTATATTTTCCGTTCCTGGTAATTTTGTTTTATCCTTCTAGCTATATATGAACTACGCTTTTACCAGGTGTGCAACATTTAATACACAATTATATAAGGTTGCTAATAATTAGCATTCAAAATCGTTGCCTCATTTTTGTCAAATATAAAGGATGTTTTAACAATTATAACATTTATCCTCGTTATACGTTTTATTTTGCTAGTCATTGCTAATGCTAGAAGATTTGCTTGAAGAGTTAGGTTCAGGTGGATGTTTCGTTTAATAACTTATGTTAAGTGTACCAGACGCTGTCTCATGTTATATTAAATAAATTTATCAGGGTAGTTGTTCACTTATAAGATCTCCCATGGCCTTGTGTTCAAAGCATGTCCAATTAACTAGGCTGGCTCATTAAATTAACGATTCCAGTTTTAAACTATAAAAACTCTGCATTTTTACTAAAGTAATTGACACGTAAATGTTGATTTATCGTGTGCAGAAATTGCAAATCTGGCATTCAACTTTCTTAGCAATTGAATAGCCCTAAACGAATGCACGTACTGTCCTTATTTCTTCACCTTTAGTTTGTCACCATGTTCCGCAATTTAAGCTTGTTCTAAAATTATTATATGGTTGAATGTTTTTTTGATTAAAGAACAATAGAACGTGCATTTTATGTCTACATTAGGTTTGCAAGTTTGTTCTTGCTATTAGGTTTATACAGCAGCTGGGAGCGATGCTATGCAAATTCTGATGGCAGCACTACCTTAATGACGGAAGTATTCACCAACAATGAGAATCCAAACGTATGATACGCAAGCTACAATGAGCTCATGCACATAATTCGCGCAAATTAAACAACATGGCATTTTATTATGGATTAACCTGTAGAGGAAGGTTGGTGTATTCTTCAACAGAATTTTTGCAAGCAACAATGCTGTGTTCAGCAAGGTAAGTGTTCCTTCTCAAATATTCTTATTCTTCCATTTTAATATTTATTAATGGGAACGATTAATTGCGTACGTGCTGACAAGGCATCGAATGGGCTGAATTAAATTCCACAAGAACTAAACAGGTGGTTGCTGCCGAGAGCTTATTATTACCATTATTGTGTACATTTTACATTTTTAATAGTCTTGCGCAAGTTGTGCAAATTGTTATATTTGTGGCTGGCGGTAGTTTTATTATATTGTTCGACGACTGGTTAAATACAATGGGGTTGGTGTTTACTTCAGGCTCGCAAAATTGATTTAAAGCATTGTTACCACCCCCGCGCAATCAATTATTTTTAAATTGTTATATTTGTATGAATTACCTACAAAGGTTCTGATTATTCTCCCCTGTAAATTTAGGTGTGTACTAAATAACTAAACATAATTTAAACTGCAATGATACTAAGCGTGATTACATCAAGCAATTTGTTCTTTTTAAAACAGAAATTTCATATGCAAAGATATTACAAGCTTAAAAGTACCAATGAATAACTGCTGCTTTATTAAAGCAAATTTTTCCTGTAGCTAATAAAAGTTTAATTATTTTTTTAAATACATGACCACTTTTCATTGCAGATTAGAACTAGATGTTTTTGGTTTGAAGCATTTCATAGACAATTCAATTATTTTAATTTGTATTAAATTTGACATTCCATCAGATTGACAAAATTTCAATATCGTAAGTGCTACTACTATTTAATCATACAAATTTTATTTCAAAATTATGAAAAATGCAGATTCAAATATTACTACGAGCATCAAACTTCTTTTAATTTGTTTGCATGAAACCTGATTACTAGAATGCAATATGTTAGTGTTTTTCAAAAATCTCACTTCTAAATGCGCATGTTTTTTCAAAAAATCTATTTATGATAAAAACATCGCTTCAATTTTTTATAAATTTACTTTGATAAACATACGAATCCATGCAAGTTTTCATTTTTTCTTTTTGTTATTATTTTATGATACCATTGTTTGTTATTAAGAACAGCAGAGTTATCTAAAACGTCAAGTATGAAAATTCCATGGATATATTTTAAGAATTATAAATTTTAAAATTTAGACATCATTTTATTTTTTAAATATTTCGCCAAGTAAAAATTGAAGTTATTTGTTTTATTTTAATCTACATCTATAAATTTTAATTAAAATCATTACTGAGGAAATTTATAAAATTCATAATACAAGTTTTTTTAGAAATATTCTATATATTTTTTCGTTAATTTTTGTCTCATGTTATTTTAATGCAATTATATTTAGATAGGAAGATAACTCATTTATTTTTGATTGGCTAGGTAATTCCTTTTTTTAAGCCTTAAAGGGTGCTCAATTAATAGTCAATGTTTTTAATAGGTTTAAGCTACTATATTTTTACTTCATGAACAAGTGAACATTGAAAGAACAACTCATTAGACAGTAACACAAATTAAAACATACTTAGAAAATTTCTTAGTTCCCTTCAAACTTTAAACACATATAAACAATGCTTGTGGTTTTTTTACTATTCACAATCGCGACGTTTAGAGATGTGAGAGCAAATGCAAATTTTGACGAAATCTACGCTGAAACAGACAGTATTCTCTTAGCAATTAACAAGGCTCTTTTATATTTCAAGGCACACAACACTTCTGTCAACCTCGATGGATTAATTGGTGTCAAACAAATTGAAGGTAAAAGTTCGTAGCCTAACGCAATTATTTAGTGATCTTTCTATCAATTTTTTACTGTTTTGTTTATATTTAAATAATGAAATATTTCTATTTATGTTTTCACAGTATAGCAGATGTTGTACAGTGAATTCACAAACTAAAAAAATCACTCCAAATTAATTTAATCTAGATTAATTTTAGCCAGTTTTTAAATTTACATATCAACTATAATCAAAGTCGGTTAATTGACTGGTTGCCTGGTGATTAAATTAAAAACAATTTTTATCATATTTAAAACGCGAAATTTTACATCATTACATGATCTTGTCGATTACATGAAAAGTTTGTGCGTTTATTTGTTTCATATATAAAATAGATAATATGCCAATTTTTACGGAGTATTACAAAGTTTATCAAACACTCAGTAAGACCCTAGTATGCTTCATATGCCAAATGAGGGTGCAAATTAACACAGAAAGCTGAACCTGTGATAAATATTATAACGAATAATTAAATTTGTCATCATAACTACCACATAAATAATTAGACAAATAAGAAAGGGCCTCTAAATTGTCAAATTGATTTATTTCTCGCGAATAAATTCAAAATTAAATTGCGTTCACTTTAGTTCAGGGCAAATTTTTGCCAAATTGATCAATTCATCAGCTGCTTTAATTCTGTCACATTCTATTCCAAGCAAAACTTTAGCGTCGAATCGCCTAGAAACTGTTCAAGCATTTTTGCTCCTAATATTTTTTTTTGATTCTCGTATAACTTTAGATTTCGTTAGATAAATGATACAAAGACAACTTCAATTGCTCCCTTCTCTATAAACTTATGCTCTACAATGATTAGTAGTTATTATCTTTTAAAGTTTAGCAATATTTTTTAAATGAGTACTCGCTTTTGATTAACGAGTTTCAAGAGAATGGTTGCATTTCGCGATATTACGAAAGAAATAAATTCTAATTTACTGAGCAGATTAAGAACCCTCGGAACTTAAGATTTATTTAAAACATTTAAATAAAGCGAAACAAGAATCTAGAATAAATAAATTTATTTCTGATTCAGTTTAACATCAGCATTTACATTTTTGCCAATTTAAGGCGATATTTCAATATACAGTTTCCATTTAGATAGAAACATTCATTTAAGCAAGTTTCTCGCATATTTAGGCTTATAATATTGTTTTTCAAGATAAGATAACCGTGCATCTTAAACAATAACTTAAAAGTCTTAATAACTTTCCACGGACTCAAGTGAGCGGATCTGTTTCAAGTGTTACGTAATTGTGAAAATAAATTTGTCCTTTCTGTGACTTTATAAATTTCCTGAGCCAGCACAATTGGCATCGCCTAAAAGAACGTATCGAGGATAATCATTTATTCCGCAAGTGAGCAATATAAACATACATTAATTCCGTAATTGATAACTGCGTCATATATCTTATTTAACAATAAATTGTTACATTAGAATAAAAGCACGTAGGCTCAAAAAGAGTTTCTATGCATCCTATTATGTAATCTCTTATTCGAAATGGCTTAAGTTGCATAGAGAAGGCCTTATTATATTTGCCTAGTTGTGTGATATCGTATTTGTGCATTAAGATAGGGGCGGGCAATTCCATATTAGTTTACATTATTTACACAATTCAAATATAGGAAGGTGCTCAAATTTGAAAATCATGTTAATAAACTAATAGTCAGGCACTACAAATCGTCTTGAAAATAAATCGCGATGGAAGCCATCAATTGATGGAAACGGATATTATACATAGTCATTAACCGAAAACAAATTATTATTAAACTTTCATTGCTGAGCCCAACAAGGTGGTAGCCTTTACTGTCTTTCATTTTTCTCCGGATATTACGGTTTCCTATATGGGAAACCTTTTACAACCGAAAACACATCCAACAAACAATTTTGCAAATATTAAATCAAGTGGTAATTTTTTTATAAAAGTGATACTCATATACTCATTGGTAGATACCTTAAGCATAAAAGCCTTTTCGCTGGATAAGTGAGTGTCATGTAAATATGATTGTGCTTATGTTTTCACACTCATTGAAATGCAGTTACATAGAGGCAATGACAAACTGATGAATCATTATATAATTGCACACTATACCTGTGTTTATGTACACGCATTTATTTTTGACCAAATAATCAGTATTTACATGTGTACATTAATTTAATTCAAATAACAGTGATCAAGTAGCACCTGAATATTCACAAGAAAAGCATACGCCATGCCGACGGGTGTGTGCGTACCAGTTAATTTATCTAAATATGCATAAAATTATAGATTTTACGCAAGAGGTTATGCAAAACAAGGTGTTCGCATCCAATGTCTTAAATTTTTCTTTGGATATTCGGGCTTCCTGTTTTGGAAACCTTTTTCAAAGGAAATATCATCCCATAAACACTTTTACTACTATTAAGTCAAGTGGTAAATGTAGTTTAAACGGTTCCATTTAATCTGTATGTGCGTCTCTTGATGACATAGCAGTGAACAAATACATATAATTAACTCCACGTGTACAACTTATAGGAGTGAAACAAAATTGATAGATTTCAATTCCTTTTAATCTATCTTAATCTTAAGACCCATATTTTAAATAGTGGCTTCCCGGAAGGGAGGCGGCATGATACAATAAATAAAGCGAACGCAAATTTTTCTCGATGAATAAATAAGGTTTCTTGAAGGAGTTGCATTGATGCGCACCTGGACACTTGCTTCATTGGTTTTGTGAAATGCAACTGATGAAGGCCTACGGTAAGCTAGGCCGAAATATCTTGATGAAAGAAAATTACTGGAACAATGAAAGCTGCGTTAGTCAAAACGCAGATCAGGTAATTGAATAAATAAGGTATCAAATAAAAATTGCTCTTAGAAAAAATCGAAAATTGCTCATTTAAAATAAGATTATAGTAATGATGCAGAGAAAAAGTTCATATTTAAAAAAATAAACAATTATTAAAATGGGCTACACTCTATACAGAATCTAAGTTACCATGAGATTACAAGTAGTCAAGGACGAAATTATAAGATAACCCTAAGAATAATCATCATTCGCCATCATTAAGTTAATGGTATTCAAACGTTCTTATTCTTCCACTTGCGCGAAATTCTGATTCTGATTCGTGCAACCTTCGCTTCCCACCATTATTTTGTGCTGCATTCCAAATCGTACATAGTTATTTTTCAACGGCTGTTTTATTCATTATATCGTTTATTGATTTAATTTCCATTTATTCTATAATCAATCCCGTCGATTTACGATGACCATATATTGATACGCGGCTACAAACATCCAAGTTAGCTAAATGTCCTGTTTCTATTGTAGGATGTGCAAGATCTTATCCATCAACTTGTGCAACCGTAATCATGCACATAAATGTAGTTACAGACGTTCAAAATTCTGTTTGTGCTTTGGAAGTTTAATGCCTAGAATAATGGTCTATTTTAAAATGGTACACATATTTCGTTGCGAGGCTGCCGATTTTATTTTCCTACATTGTTTGGAATCGTGTGCTACCATAATACTCCGATGTTTCATCAGACTTCAAGTATTTCCAATTATGATTAAATTTACTTATAGCACTCATCGTAGTTGTTTCCACTGACTTCCGAGGGTACCCATTAACAATGAATACTTCTCGCAGTCTACCAAATTTTATTTACTTGCGTTTTCTATCCGTTAGTCACATGCTTTTAATTTTCATCGATTTTAAGACAGCGATTTTCATACTAAAAAAATGATTTGACTTGAAATTAAGTAGGACATCGCAGTAAGTATTATTCCTATAAACATTTAGTTCTTATTTTTAAATATTTCTAATTAATTTGAACTCCAGTAATGGTAATTCGCTACATGAATCATTTTCAATCTCAAGTTTAAGTTTGCTCACTTGATTGGCTAAGTTTATCAAATTTATAATTTCATCCTGCCCATGATTCCAAATATTACATATGTCATCCAAGAATCAGACATACAGTTTTGGATTTAGTGTTGTCATATCCAAGATGATTTTCCGCATTACATGCTTAAAGATATTTGCTGAGTGGGTGTCCCATTGGTACACCTCTTATTTGCCTTTAAAATTTCATCCAAAGTATGAAATAATTAGAAGACATCTGTTCGTCATCACCATAACATGACTAATCGTCATTTTACTTCCTTTTAATATCAACCTGTGATCAACAAGAAAACATTGAAAATATTCAAGTGCATTGGGTGCTGGTAAATTGATGTACATTGGTACCAGATCTTAGCTCGCCAATATGTCGTTTTCATTTAATTCAAATTTATCTACAATCCAAATTAAATTGCATGAAATCATCAATGTTCGGTCTAAAATAGGAATATTTCCTCACCCTGGGACAACGAATGTTGTATATTTTATATTTTGGGCAATGTTGGGCATGAACAATAATTCTCCACCTTTAATAAAGCATATGGTCTAGGCGCAACTGTATTCCTTTGTATGACAGTATTACTATGTGTTTGATTTAATTAACACTTAGCAATCATAATATTGATCAATTATTTAATTTTTTTCCAATTATCCATAGGGTCTCTATGTTTTTTGGTGTATACATCTATATTGTCTAAAAGTTCACAAATAATATCATTCTCAACATATTGACTCCCCGAAACCATTGCTCATCCTTTGTCTTCTTTCAAACATACCACATTGTTTGTTATTAACTCCTTTCTGAGACTTTTAACTTTATAATTGTGTTTATATTTTTTTGGTATCGATTATACAGCTGTACTGCTTCGACACTGAATTTGGTACTTAAATATGCTTGAAAATATACAAATTACGCAACATGGAATAGACTAATTATCTGGCTATTGTTGTGCCACACAGTGTTCACATCCACTTTCTTAAACATTCCTTTCGAAATTTCATTTTCCTGTTTCAGTAGCACTTTTTCAACGGAAAGCTTATACCATAAACAATTTAACAACTACTAAGTCAAGTGGTAAATGTAGTTGAAAATTTCCATTTTTACTAAATGTTCGTCTCTTTATGACTGATAAATCAAAAGTTGCACATAATTAACTTCACGTGTACAACTCATAGATTTGAAATTAAAACCATAAATTTCAATTCCTCTCTGAACACGATATACCTTTTTTAGACTTACATTCTTAAATTAAGTTTCGACGAGTGGCATCCAAGTAAGTCAGCTGGCAAGATACTGTGAATACACTGGTCGCAAATTTTACAGGATAAATAATTAATTGCCCAAATGGGGATCATAAATTAAATTCGAAAATTGCCTATTGAAAATAAGATTACTGTAATAGGACAAGGCAAAACTGCTTTTCTGAAATATGTAAAGTTCTATTTAAATGTGCTACACACCATAATATATCGAAGTCAATATACACCTTGAGATAACCAGTAACTAAGAAGGATATCAGACAATAATCCACAAATTAGTTAAGAGATATTCAATTAATCATCCACCGCCATCAATAAGTTAATGGTAAGCCAACGTTCTTATTTTTTTACATGAGTGATTTTCTGATTGTGGTTCATGCGACCTTAGCTTCTTACCATTATTTACTGCTGTATACCAAATCGAACCTTGGGGTTTTCCAACGGTCATTCCATTTATAATACCACCTCTCGATTTAATTTTGATGGGTTTCTCTAATCTATTACGATCTCACATTGATGAACCTTTGTTTGTTGTGTGAGTCTTAAGTTGATAACTTATTTTTAAATCGTTTGCCGAAATTTCTAGAGTAAAAATTAAAAGTAGATGCAAAAACCTTGTCGTTTACAACAATGGCGAGGTAATTAATAATCTCTCTGTCGATCAACATGTTTAGTTTAAAAGTGATTGCTGTGTTTGAACTTGTGAATTTAGGACAAACAATAGATTTCGCGTTATGCTTTCTACCTGTTAAGTTAAAAGGAATAGCCATATTTTCAAATTTTTAAAAATGTGAAGCATCCTTGATAATTGTATTAATTCCTGTTATGCATAATGTTTATTAAAAGTGTAACAAAATTTTATTTTAAACTGTGTCCTATTATTTCAAATATCATAACATTTTACAAGCTTTGAATTGGCAATGATGAATGTATTTCAACATGTTTTTTCCCAGAAATAACAAGTTTATTATACTATTTGATGTTCCTTGTTTAATAACTCATTAGTTTGAAAAACAAAAAAGTATATGGCTTAGTAAATATGCTCAAATAATAAGATCTCATTAAAGCCAGCATTTAGTACTTGTCAGCATAAAATCGTGAAATCGCCATATATGAATTTTGTAAAATAATCAAAATACAAAGCCTATTTAATCGCTATTTTCCATTAGGCGCAAGGTAGATATCGCTATTGCATGCTTTGCTTATAGATAGGAATTTTTGTTTTATTTTTCTTCGTGTGTGTTTTAGCTAAAATTAATTTATGTGATCATTTTTTGACGATTAACTAAACTAATAAAAATTATTAAAAATAATTCATTATTCATCGTTTAAATCAATAATCATAGCTCCCAACTAATCTTGCATATGCATATAGAACATTCGTTAAATTTGGTATGCTGTGTAATTAGATATGAAGCGCCATTTGCCTTTATTTTCAATGCACAAACAAGATTAAAATTATTAGTCATATTTTGTTTAAACACCATTAAATTTAATTTTAAAAATGTTTCATTTCTTTAGTTTTTGTTGTTTTTGTTGTTGCTGTTGTCATTTTGATGGTGAATGTGATGAAAATGATTTTTTTAATTAAATGTCTCTGTTTACCCTGTTTGTCCGATAAATTGATTTTATCAATTAAAAACATTTCATTAAAAATGACAATTGAGAATTTTGTGGCATGGAAAGTGTGCTTGACACCCGTACGCTAAACTGGAAACTGTCGTTAAAAGTGACGAATTTATTTAAATAGTAAAACTAATATTGAGAATATATTTAACAAGAACGAAATTGTGGCCAGACAGATTGATTGTATGTGAAATCGTCTAATTTACTTTTATTATTTAATTTATGCAATTATTAACATCAATATGTTTTAACACGTAAACCGTAGTCATTTAATGAATTGTTATTACCACTCGCGCGAACAATGAGTGTATAATTATATAATTTACATGCATGTCGCGAAATCTGTTCAAATGTTATTTTCAGGAATGCACGGAAATTGGGCAACCGAAATTTCTAGTCAAGTAAAGTGTATGTGGAATTAATAGAGTGATAGTTGAATATAAAATTTTGCTTTCCATTTAGGTGCATGTCCATTTGAGCTCGCTAGTCTGATCACAATCCTGCTTTAGAGATTATCAAAGGAAGTCGAAACGCGTCAGTGCGTGTGACTGACGGTAGTTGTGCTATGATGTGCGACTATCAAGTTGCAATTAGATTAGCGTTTATCTGAAGCCTCTAAGCATTATTTAAATACATTTTATCATTACCCACACCACCGTAGACTGCTGAAGTGGAGAATTTCCATTTGTGTGACAAAATCTGAAAAAATAATTTTTACGAAATTGCATAGACTTTTTAAAAATGGTATTTCCGCTCAAATAGATTTTAGTCGAAACTTTTTTCATTGAATTTCCATACATCATTTTTATTCGTGGTAGGTTTGATGTTTGTTGTTCGTTATGGAATCATTTTATAAGGTATGATTAACAGAAGGTTTGCTTTTTCATAAAACTCCACTTGGAATCTTCAGTTACTCACCAATCCCACCTTATTTGACCAGTCGTAAAGACAGCAAGTCTTCCATCTATCACAAGTTCTGACGCGTTTTAACTTGTGCTGATCATCATCAGAACTCCACGGCAAACTGGTTATTTACACTATAATTAGTGCTTACTCAAAGCTCACAAATTGATTAAGGATAATTAAACAAAAATTGGTTACAAATGCGGTGTGAACAATTACTTAAATCTAATTTCGATCTCGATACAGACACCTGTGCAATTTTTTCTCAGTATAAACAAAGAATTGTGTAATTTAGTTAAGGAAAATCATCCAGTAATGCAGTTTCATCTCTGTATTGTACTTAGAACGTACGCTCTATAATTTGCTGCGCACAGGGCGCGAACCTTAGCACATCTGCTTCAGAATCTGGTGTTCTAACCACTAAGCTAACTTGCCGCACACTACACACAATTTTCAATTATATATATATATATATATATATATATATATATATATATATATGGCATCTGGTTAAATCTAAAGGCTAATTTACCAAATAATATATATTAATAAACTAGCACACGTTTTTGATTAAATTACGCTGGTCGATCGCACAGACGTTTATTAATTCGAATGAAGTCAGATTTCAATATAGACACCTGTTTAAAATACAATGGTGAATCCACGTCCTATATTGCAAATCATTTTTACTTCGCACCTACGTTCGCCAGACGTGGCATTTAAGATAATAAATAAATTGAATAATGTAATTTTTTTCCCCAAAATGCTCTGTTGATAAGAAAAATACCGCCTGATTTATGTTAACTTAAAAGCGTCTCTTTGCTTTTAGCTTGAAATTGAGGTGATGCACGCAATTCATTCATACTCTCTAATTTACTTTTTTTCTGTTTTCTTTACTATATGTATTACGTGTAGTACGCGGCACGGATATCTCAGGGATTAAAGTCACAAACTCCGAATTAAACGAATTCGATCTCGGATCCCGTCCGCGACAATAAGGGCCAAAACGAGCTGTTGGATTAATTGCCTTTGTTAATTGATACAATATTGGGTTTGTACTGAAAATGTACACGCTATCATAATCGTGCCATTAGACTTCCATATATATGTGTGTTTGTATGCATGTTTGTGTTTTAATTTGTAGATTCTTAAGGAGGAAATTAGAACGGAACTGGTCAAGAATCTGATTAAATTTAAATTTAATTAAAGCTTGCATTCCAAAAGAATGAAATTTAATACATATAAATGAACATTGCACTGCGCAACGGACGAATGTAAATAATTCTCGTGTTTTTGTGTAAAAAGGCTATTTATTGCATCCATTTCAGCATAGTGTATTCATTTAAATTATTTCTGTGCTAATTTTCGTTCGCTTTTATCAGCCTGTTTGTCACCACATAAAAATCAAACAGTTATGCTTTTATTTTTAGTTGCATTTTCAGTTGATGGCATGAAAAAATGGAACAATCAAAAGGATATGAGAATGAAATAAATGTAATAAATAAAGTCGCATGCAAGTTGTTTATATTTTATAGGTTTTATCCACAAAGTAAACGTGTCCTGTATCAGACTATGCACGAAACCAAACATCACCTTTATTTGAAAAACGAAAGCATACATTTATTTGTAGTATTTTGAAAATTACCTAAATCGCAACCTGTTTCTTCATATTCAATACAATTCTATGCAAAACGAAGCTCGCTAGCACTTCATTTTGGTAAGCATGTTTTTGCTTAATAGCCAATGTTTTTTAGGCAGATATTCATTCACAATAGAATTCTATAATGTTCAAAATTAATACATTCCGTGTTTTGCCTGCATTTGACTTTGATTTTAATTTTGCTGTGAATGACAAAGCATCTCTCGAAAGTGTAGCTTCTTTGCAGGTTAATTTTATTTTTCTTCGAATATTTTTTAAGCTCTTCAGCGTTGGGTTAACATTTCGACCGCTCATTCTCACGGACATACTCGGGGTTCGTTCAGTCGTCACACAAATTATGACACAGAATACACAACAAGCAATACAAAAGTAACTCACTTCCTCGATATCTCTTCTTCTTCTAAACATTAACACAACTTTCAATTAACCAATTCGAGTTTTCCTTTCACAAACACACGCACACACATATTTATACACCTACCAATAGATCCAACTGATAAAATTTTTGGTTTCATAAGCAAATTAGAATTCTCATGCACACGTCAAAAGTGTATGTATGTAGAATACCAAACATATTACCAATAATTTCAGGAAAAGTGAATTTGAAAAGATAAGACCTTGCAACCAGATTTGTATGTTTGGTACTACGAAACATTTTTAGCAAAATACTCTATAGTGCGTGAATTCTGCGCAATTACCAAAAATACGTTATGGATCTAATTTTAAATTTCGTTTACATTGTAACAATAACTTGAAGCATTTTTATGAATATTTACCTTGACAATTTGTGTCAGAAGGCCATTTTTCCCAACATTTATACATAGTTATTGACAATGATCACATGCTTGTTTTACAGGCACTTACACGGAAATGAATATAAAGTTATAAAATTAACTTCATTTTTAAAATAAATATCTTGCATTTTCCGCGGCCATATTTACACTTTAACTTATATGAAAATTACCCTTAAACTTGAATTTTGTCTTAAATACTGTTTGTTGCGGAGAACTTATATATATGCAAGTATGTATTAGGTGTTGCAAACCTAGTAACAAATTAGTTCAGTTGGGACCAAAAGGATAAACCAAAGGCAGCATGAACGGAAAGTATAATCTCATGCTGCCTTTGTTTTATCCTTCTGGTCACAACTGAAATAATTTGTTACTAGGTTCGCAACACCTAATACATACTAAAATTTTTCTGTCTTTCTTGTGTGTTTATATATATATCACCATCCCGTGATTCTTTAAACGAAAAAATTTAGGAATTTGCAATTATATTGCGTTTGTAGTTGGAGCTTTAACAAAAGTCAGGGTATCATTCATTTCTGCAAATAAACAAAGATATTGACCAGATTCAAAAAACATTTCATTTTCATTTTATTCTGTCAGCCTCAAGTATTATTTCTAAAAATGCATGCGTAATTTTTCGATCAACTTACTAAAAACGATCGAACCGGGCGATTAATAGCCATAGTAACATACCTTTGAATTTAAACGTCTATGTCATAGGGTATGGTATCTACCTTTATAGAATTATACAAAACAACATGAACAACTTGCAAATAACTTCAGCGTATATTAATTTTAAGATAATTACCGAATATATTAACAGAAATGGATGCGCAATTCATGAGTCTTTGTGAATTGTAAAATTGCAAATTGAATTATTTAAGTATAAAAAGTGTCGGTGGGCATTGATCCCGAAAAGGTGATAAACAATAACGATCGAACGCATTCCTATTTCAAATACTCCCCGTATTTAATTTGGTATACGTTTTTACATTCATAATATTTATGAATACACGATATGCATAATTTTTCCAATGTTTATGAAACACCAGAGGCAAATTGTAATTGGTTTGTGTCGGGAAGAAATATTGCTGTTGGTCTTATATACGATCTCTACCTATATTTCAGATTTAACCTTCAAATAAAAATAGATATTTTTTATTTCCAAGTAAATTAGAAATATCACATGACGAACAAGCTAATGAGAATCAAACTCATCATTCATTATACTAGTCATATAGGAGAATAAAACTATCGTCAGCTACACGTGTAGGTGTGTTCTGATATTTTATTGAATAAACATTTATGCAAGATTGCGTTGAATTATAACCGCATTACAGCTATTTAATTAATTATAATTAGAGATTTGCTGTGGTGTGATACCTGTTTATTAGTTTTTGGTCTTGATATGAGAACAATCGTGGAAGTCTGAAAAGCGTGGGCACATTAATTAGACGCAAATTTAGCTATTTTGCGTGAATGAAAAAATAAACAAATCGAATAATGTTAAGTTTTAATTAAATTTTATCGCGGATTGTGAAATCAATGATTACCATTCTACATAGCATAAATGATTTTTAAAAAGAACCGAAAATTAATACGAAAATATGTTCTGGATTGCCGAGAACTAATATACATGCCATTTAACATATCCTATCGCCTACCTTATAAAATTTTGGTTTAAACAAGTTGTGAAAGAAATGCCAAAGAAAGCAAGAACGAAAGGTATAGTCTCATGTGCAGATGCGTAGTATGCTTATTGGTGATTCCTCTGCAGGAGTCGGCACTACGCATTGAATCTGTTATATTTTTGGTCAAATAATTAAATAAAGTATGATAGTTCAATCTCCCATGTGTCTGTTTATTTTGTCATTATTATTCTAAAGCAGTGTAAATTAAAACCCTAATAACAATTTATAAAGTGTGACAAAAATATTAGTTTGGACATAGGCTAAATTTTACAAAAAATCAGAAGAAATCACACACTGAGCACTTCTTTGCTATATTGGGCGACGACTGGTAATATACAATATAATTGGTGTTTACTTGTAGCTCGAAACTTGATTAAAAGAATTTTACCACCACACGCACAATCAATGACTGTTTAAATTTATATATATATATATATATATATATATATATATATATATATATATATATATATATATATATATATATGGTGAAGCCTGAAGAATGTTAATGTCCGTGATTGCATATATACTATGCAATTAAATACGACGTGTGCGAGATTACTAAAGTTGAGTGTAGCATGTCATATTCTGTTTTCCATATAAATTCATTGCGCTTTGATCTTCGCGAAACAGTATGCCGCCGTACTCTGGTAATGATTATGAAAGGTCAAAACGCGTCACTACGTCTTGCTATGTTGTTTGACGACTGGTTAAATAAAATTGGATTGTTGTTAACTTCAGGCTCCTAAACTTGATTTAACGTACTGTTACCACCACCCGCACTATCAATGCTTGTTTAATTCTGAATATTTGTTACTAGGTACGTCGTACATAATAGAGAATTATCAATGTGCCTACATAATATATCGTGATCGACGGTACAGTCAATTTATTATATGTGAAAATACCATAATAAAAATACGAATGTTAATTTTTTAATACGTAAAGAAATTGCGGTGTATTTGCCATCACTCATATTTGTGTTAAGCTCCGTTGATATAGGGGGAAGCTCAAATCACATCAGCATCGCTAACAGACAGCTGCTTGCTATTAATTACGACTGATTTTATGACATATACGTGTGTTTTTCAATTCTACTCTTCAAATTGCACTTGCACCATGTTTATCGTCACCTATATAATCAAGCATTGATTATTAACAAATTTATTTAATGCAACAGAGCAGCTGCAATGCTTTATGTCTTCATAGCTAGTCTAGAGCCAACTTTACATTCCAGTGTCAATTACGTGAGATAACAAACATTAAAAGACGTATCTTAACACTTGTGAGCATTAATTAAATTGCAAACCAATCAAAATTACACTTAATTTCGCAGTACTCTAACCTTCAGCATGGCCAATAGAAATGTGTCTGTCCGTTTGACTGGTGGGCTCGTGGCTTAATTTAAAAGGCTTACCAGTGTCAATTTTAAAAAAAACAAGTCAGACTGTAACTGTTTTCATTCAGACAAAATTTGCTATTTCAGTTTTTTTGAAATGCTGTAACTAATCTTATATTTAAACGAACATTGGTTGCGCGGGTATCATTATATTTATAGTTGTGGTCTCGATAGAAACATCTTTAATCTATTAATTATTTTACATATGTCAGTATAAACTAAGAATTTAGTGTAGAAAAGGCATTTACACTAGGCCAATTTAGTTTATACTGACGTATGTAAGTAATTAATGGGTCAGGTGTTTATATCAAGACCGCAACCTTGATTATAATAATCTTATATTTGACATAACAGAAACTTGTGTATGCACATTGAAATTTGATGACAAGCATATTTTTGTTTAATTTAATAGCTATGCATTCTTTCGAAATTCAATTTTGTTTATAAATACTAACTTTAAAGTTTGTGTAGTGTTAGGATGTAATATCATTTTAGATGCTGATTGATAATGAGCATTTACTATCATCATTTTTGCGACCTTGATATAAATACCTGTCCCAATATATGCATGCAGTATAAATTAATCATTGTATAGTGAAGGAAAGGCAATTCATCAAGTACACCGGTTTCGCCCTCATTGGTAATTCATCACGTACTGTCCAAAATTTGCCGCGGACAGGTTTCGAACCAGGGCACATCTGCCCCGGAATCTGTTGCGCTGAGCACTGAGACACTCTGCCGATTCCATACTGAACAATACTTAGCTTATACCGACAACTGTATGTATATAATAATCGCAACCCTGATTAAAGCAATTGTCATCACCGACCGTGCAATCAAAGTTGTGTTTATAAATAATAAACTGTATTATTGTGAATATTTAAAAATATAATCTAGATGCAGGATTGCAACTCATCCGAAAGCCTGCTTCTGCAGAAAAGCCTTATTTTCGGGCAACGATATACACCAGTTATCGCAATATTTGGTAACCATGTCATTACCTAAAATGTTCAAACACTGTTCGCAGCAAATTATGGAGAGTGCGTGATGAGTTCCCAATAAGGACGAAACCGGTATACTGGATGAATTTTTTTAAAGCAAGTTGGCGAGATTGAAGTAAACACCAATTCCATTGTATTTAACCAGTCGTCGAATAACATAACAAAACTACCACCAGTTTTGTGATGTTGTTCGACAATGAGATTGGTGTTTACTTCAAGCTCGCAAAATTGATTTGAAGAATTGTTACCACCACCCGCGCAATCATTTATTGTTAAATTGTATTACTGGATGAATTGCTTTTTCAACACTATACAATGCTTAGTTTATAATGACAAATTATTTACATAATGGTACAGCTTTTTTATCGACAGCGCAACCTTGATGATAGTAATTGTTAACAATTCCTGCGCAACCAATTTTCGTTTAATCATATAAAGGCTAATGATTATGTTCAAACAGACCAATAATATAAATTGATTTAACATTATTTTGCTAGTTGCCAATAATTCATTTTTCTTAATACTACATTTCTGCAGAAATAGAGTTCTATAACTCACCAAAATAGTGTCTTTTGTCTGTACATACCTGACAGAGAAAGTTTAGGATTGTTTATTTTAAACAGCGCCCATATCGAATACGGGAACCAGTGGGGTGGATCGAAATATCATACAATGAACTTAAAGATGATAAAAACTATTTGGGTATGCTTTAGAAATTTATTTCGATGCAAATGAAATATTTATTAAAAATAGACAGAAAATATAGTTCGTTTAACTTTAAATTGTTTTTATACGACATAAATGTGTAGATTACGATATTTGAACATATTTGTTTCACTTTTAAATTGGACAATTTCGCAGTTTTGCAAAAGTAGTTATAAGTAACCGCTCATCGGATTGCTGATTAATCATTTCCCTTAAATTCAGATTCGGATATAAAATTAGTGCTTTCTTATGAGTCATGATTTTTTCTTGCATCTTTCGTGATTAATTCGGGGCCATGGACACATTTTTGGTAAAATTAAAAATCTATATCTCCTTAAAATTATTATTTCTAAATATAATTACAAAGTGCAAAGATGCTTTATTTTAAAACGTCTAGTACGTTAATTCTTCATTATTTTAGCTTAAAATATGGTTTAGCTTATGGTTTAAAATAAACTTTTATGTTAGGTCAGGGTCGGTGTGATCAATTTTCCTGCCATTGACTAAAAAGGAATATGCTAATTTTTTATATTTTTTCACTAATCGCTAAGAGAGAAGTTGGTAAAAGTGACTTCAAACATGTCTAACTAAATAGCTACACTAAACAAGCAAGCACTGTTGCTCAACTGATACAGAAATCACATATCAAATTGTATAATACCTATGGATTGGCTTTAAGTTTGGTCTGGCAGTGCGCCCTAAGGTAAAAAATAAATATAAACTACTTTAACCTGTCTATTATGTTAACTTAAGTAGGGCAGAAGATGGATAAATTGACTTTAATTGCTCGAATAGAAATTGGTTTAAAGGGGTAATATCTGACAGTTGAATTGATATAATTTAAAGTAAATGCACCCATTTATGCTCTGATTTCTGAACTTTGCACAATTATGAACGGGTTATGATAAGAAATTGTTCCCACATCAAAATGATTTAACTAATTAGGCGCGGAATTAATGCTCATAATTATTTTCATTTCACCGAAAGAAAGGTTTCCGTCAATTAAAAATTGGAATTCATGTAGATATTAGCATTGCATTACTCAAAACCTGGACATAATTTTGGTCGATGAAAAAATTAAGATCATTATCTGTTTCCGGTTTTATGATTGACAAATAAATCATGTTATGCGACAATCTCACAGAGGATATAATTTGTTCTCAAAATCTATTTTTTCAAGTCTACTAACCGACAAAATAGTCAGTTTAAGAATTATTTTTAATATACCATTCTTGCAAATTTTTATTCTTATATGCGGAATAAATATTTCATAGATTAACAAAATGGTGTCATTTTACATGAGTCCCGAAAAAAACAATTCCAAGATATTCTCATTATTTTTTCGATTACTTGCGACCTGTCATTGTGTCTGAAATTTTTATTTTGTTTTTTGCATGCCTAATTATTTCTTACTAGGTGATTCGTTGGTTTGCACGTTAATTATAGAAAATATCAATAAGAATTTTTAAAGGAAATATACTTTCACTCTGAGAATGGACTTTCAATTACATTTCGAACATAGCAATAGTAATGAATATTGTTGTCCGTGCTTCATCTTATTTTACTCAACATAGTCAGATTAAATTTTTGTTGTATGATCCTTTAGATATTTTTTTTGGCCATTTTGCTCAACGTCGGCTTAAGTAATAATTTAGTGAAATGTTTTCAATTACAAGTTCATCATATAATTTCAATTAAGTGATTTTTATTACTTTATAAGGTAGAGACTCAAGATATTTCTCAGCCCTCAAGTAAAATAAAGAGAAATAGACGACCACCGTCAATTTTCATCAATTATTTTTGCCTATTTAAATTTTATAAATAAAATGATTTTACAAAATTTCAAACTGAGATTGTAACATCTGGTAAACCGTAGACATACGAACGACAGCTGCAAACAAATAAAACTGAAGACTAAATGAAAATAGCTTTCACTCATTAGTTAAAAACGAAACCAATGATAAATGTAACTGAAGAACTGCATTTATTTGGAATTTACAAAATTAATTGTCCATATATTTGCAAAATATGTTCTCTATGTTTTTCAATGACTTTTTCATAATTATGAATATTTTCCAGTAATTTATAGTAATGAATATATTAACTATATATATATATATATATATATATATATATATATATATATAATTGTGTTGATGGTGGTGGGGATTTGATTTTTTATGTATACTAAAAATTGCACCAGATTACAAATATAATTCAGTCAATGGATCAATTTTTTGTCTTGTTCAGCATTCATCTATGTAAGTCTAAATTGCTGCGACAGGGATTTGAACACTGAAGCATTTTGTTCGGAGCCATATAATACATCGTCTTTCCTAATTAAATCCGGTTATCCCTAGTTTATGCCGCCCAATTATAAAATCATGCCCCTTCATTGTCCATTCATCAGTTTACAGGGCGTTTGTTTTATGAGGACAGTTGTAAGATAAATATTTGGACACTTAGGTCGGAATTAATATTAATAAGATTCAATCTGAATGAAAGACTGACCACATAAACTCGCTTTAAATGATAAATTGCGTGACTCTGTCACGTATACGTCCAGGTTAAAACCCTGCACGCATTATTGCAGGCTACTAATGAGAATTTCCTAAAAGACGAAATAAATCTTGTTTGGCAATTTTCATTTTCACTCACATGCAATATGAAGTTTTTAACGACAACAATTCACGCAAAATTTATTCAAATTTGTTGTTATTAAATGCCACGAATTCAATACTTGATTTATCAATAAAATTCTTATTAAAGACTATCAAATTTAACATGAGTTTTGCTAATAAATTGCGATTTTTAAAACTGAAGTAAAAAGAAGACCGAAATCGGTTCACCAAGAGATCGTTCTAAATGAAAGCCTAAATGTATTTCAATTTTATTAACTTCCAGGAAAAATTGATTGTATTGCGCATACATCATTGCATTGCTTCTTTGGTGTAAATTTCAACCTCATTCGACAACATAAGATGGCACTGTTTAATTGCTTATTTATGTAACAAGTTATATGGTCTAAAAAACCACTGTTCAATCTTTAATGTTGCAGGTCAACGTCTTAAATTAAGTACCTAATAAATTATACAGCTACAGTTTTGTTCCTTTAAAACTGTCACACCACACACACACAAACACAAACCTATGCACAAACACAAAAAAATTTTATTTTGATAATTGTTTATAATAAGCCAAAATACTACTTTTCTATGAGGTTGTAGATTTTGAATTTGTTTAGGCAAAAGGCAGGAAACTGTTTTTTAATCGTAATTAACAACGCTTAACATAAGCTAGGAACGTTTTGTTTATTACAAAGTGTATAAACATTTCTAACTTCTATTTTCTGGTTATTCAAAAAGCCAAACCATAATATATCATTCAAGCAAAATTTTCGAATCAAGTTTGCGACCAGGAAATGAACACCAATCCCTTTTATAGCAAATTGATCCCACAAAATAGCAAAGCAATCGTGGAACACATGTACTTTCATGTTTCAAAAGTTTATAATAATGACCGGGTCACAAAGGAGAACTGACTTGCGTATATCACGTACGGCATCTCTCACCTCTAGTGTTCTCACACGCATCATATTCTACTGCTAATATTGACTGTACAACTTCTAATTTTTCAAATATTTAACATTATGTCAGCTTTCGCACCAGAATTCTACCTCATAAGAAATTTTTAAATAAAGTCAGCGAGCTTGAAATAAATTCCAGACCCATTGCTTCAAATCAGGGGCACAGCATAAAAAGTTGATTTGAAATCGCGTCAAGTTCTCCTTATGTGAGACAAATTTGCGCGAGCGCTGCATATCTGAATAGTTACATTATATATATGCATTGCAATCTTATCCTCGTTAATCAGTAAACCGTCGTGTTCTCATGGTGATTATTAGAAAAGGACACGCACCAGGAGATGTAAATAGTGGCATTTTTACTCGTTGTGCAACTTGTTAGATAGAATGGAATTATTGAGTATCTCAAGTTTGCAATATTGATTTACGGATGTTATCACTATCCGCGAAATTAATTATTTTTTTATTGTGGCCCAAATTTTATTAATCTTTTTATTTTTTGTTTTAACTCTCAAGCAAAGCAACTAAATACCTAAGAATATTTATTAGTTTAGATTATATAATATTCACTTTTTAGCAGTAAGAAAATATTAATAAAAATTATTGCATAAATTTTAGTCAAAATATGCCTCAATATAATAATTTATCAAAACTAAATATATTAAAGCTTTCCAGATATTGCAATAAAATATATCAACAACACAAGAAAGTTAGAAAAAGTGTCTCTTATATCCATTTTTCAAAAACAATTTGCTAACCTTCATTTTAAGCCTATTATCCAATAAATTTTTTGTTATACAATTTGGCAAATTTATGATGTCATCTAAAAGATTATTATTTAAATAGCAAGATGACAACTGTTTGCATTTTATTGATTGATTTTGTAAGATATATGACAATATACCTAGCAATATTATTAAAATCAACGTTGTGATCTCGATATAAGCACCTGACCCATTAATTACTTACATATGTCAGTATAAATTAAGAATTTTGTAGTGTATAAAAGGCAATTCGTCCAGTAGACCGGATAAGTCCTTATTGGGAACTCATCATGTACTGGCCAGAATTTGTCGCGGATAGGGCTCGAACCTGGGCACGTCTGCTTCGGAATCTGGTGCTCTAATCACTGAGTCACCCTGCTGCACACTACACTACACAATTTTCAATTGTATACTAACTTGGTTAGTCTATTTTTCCTGTAGGTGGAACTCATATTGCATCCATTTAGACCCAAAGTTCCAACTAAACATCAGAAATCTGTGCATATTCGAAGCTATTTCTCAGTGAAATTGATTTGAAGGATTAACTTTTTTAGTTTAATTTCATTTTTGTCTCTACTGCTCACTATGATAAATAACGTAGTTTTTACGTTGTGCTTTAAGACATCAGTAAATTTAGGTAGCTATTTTTGATGTTATATATTTATAAAAACACTTTCAGTAAATTGCTTTGATGGACATTCCTATTCCTCAGCCACATTCGTGAAATATTTATTGCATCTTCGTAAAATTTTGTTGTTATGTATTCTACGTGAACAAGCAATTATATGTGTAGCCTTAATTCGTTGGACAGAAAACGTTTTGGTGAATTATTCATTTAGTCGCGGACAGTTCAAAGTTGTTTTTAATGCCATATATAAGGCTAGATAAATCGAGCATCCTCAACTTCGCTTGCTCTAAGAAGGCCTGCAGTTTATTATATTTTATCTCTTTGCTGTTGTTCAGAATGGTAACTCTTAATATTCCAATCAGTATGACGTGTTAACAAGATACATTATGAACAATTCTAATAAGAACATTTGTACAAGTTTGAAATTAGCATAGAGATAATTAGTATCAATCTCATTTGCAAAGATTAACGGTTTAAATGAAACATTCCATTGTGCAATTCTTCTCAAGTATCTAAAATCGAAATTATCCATACATGTTTTTATGAACAGACAAACAAAATATCGTTATTCAGAGAAAACGTGTGAAATATGAGAACATCAAAACCAATTCATGCCCAACCCCCATTTTAGGCTCAATACACGCATGTATTTTTTTCTGCTTGCATAATTGGGTAGCTATATTTTTATCTGCAGCGATTCATGAATTCATAAATTCCTCTAATATGCAAAAGTTAAAATTAAATTTTACAAGTGAGTAGTACTAAACATTATCTAATTGCCTGCATTAAATTGCTTGATATATTTTGTACTCCTTTCGGTTTTTTTTATTTTAAAGATTTTTGAAGATAATTTTAAGTGAAAACAATACGTAGTGCAACTACATCCCAAACAAAACATATTTCATTTAGCATATTGTGCGAAACAGAAATTAGGACTCATCTAACGTACAACTATATAAAATAAATTTAGTTAGAGCTATTTTTTAATTTTGGCGAGATTCCCCCGTGCCTATTCAAAATTCTTATCATAGCCAATAACGAGGGGCTTATATGTTTATTTGATGTCTTTGATGAGAAATTCTATTGCAATTTTATAATAACATGCTTCAGTATGTATCAGAAAAATGGCTGCTATTCTGGATTTTTTTCAAATACACAGTTATTCCATTTAATTAAGTGAGTGGAGATATATATGAATTTTAGTTCGAATGTGGTCACCTAGATTGTTCGCTTTAATTAGAGCATTAGCGGGACAATTAACAAGCAAAAATTTACTTGTTAGTTATTCTTTAAACTGTAAAAATTTTGATCAAATCAATTAACGAAAAGTGGTATTAGATTCTAGTAATAAATCAATAAGTAATGGAATAGCAAAATATTACTGAGGCAATGCGACGTTGAACATAAATGACAATCACTTATTTATTTACCTTTTCTTTGTGCTAGATGATTTATAAATACGGAGTTCTAAATATGCTGCATTATGAAATTTGTGAGTATTGCAGTCATCTGACAACTAGATATAAATGGTATTTATCTGTTTTTCCTTTCAAACTGTGTGCTAAAATATGCCATCAACTTACTATCAGTCTTGAATTTTACATGTTGAATATTTATAGTGAGAAGTAATATTAATAGGCATTTATTATAATATACATATCTATTTCATGCTGTTCTAAAATGTATTAATTTATTCAATTTCGTAACAAAATTATATCAACTGTTCTACTAAATTCTGATATATAATACTATTCATCATCATGTTATAGCATTCTATTCAATTCTATTCTATTCTATTCTATTCAATTCTATTCTATTCAATTCTATTCTATTCAATTCTATTCTATTCAATTCTATTCTATTCTATTCTATTCTATTCTATTCTATTCTATTCTATTCTATTCTATTCTATTCTATTCTATTCTATTCTATTCTATTCTATTCTATTCTATTCTATTCTATTCTATTCTATTCTATTCTATTCTATTCTATTCTATTCTATTCTATTCTATTCTATTCTATTCTATTCTATTCTATTCTATTCTATTCTATTCTTTCATTCTATTCTATTCTATTCTATTCTATTCTATTCTATTCTATTCTATTCTATTATATTATATTATATTCTATTCTATTCTATTCTATTATATTATATTATATTATATTATATTCTTTTCTATTATATGCTGCTAAAATCTACTGTTATTGATTGCAATGTTATTTTGCAGCAGACGTTGCTTGTCAATTAAAGTGCTTGCAAGACTACGTAAAAGTTGCTATTTCGACGGCTGTTTAAATTCAATTTATTTGGTGTTGATTTCGATCTTGCAATTTTGACTGAAAAAAATTTTGCCTCCACACTCTCAATCTACTTTCGTCCAATTATATTACCCATATATATGTTGCAAATTCTGCAAAACGAAAATATCTCCAACTGCAGAGGAACTGTGAAGCCGACATTTCCTGTCAAGTAAAAAGTATGCGAAACCATTAGATGTGAGAGCCGTATGTCTAATTTTGCTTTCTATGTATATGCTTAGCGGTTTGATCCCTGCTAGTATGTTTGCTCTCGTAATCTGTTGATAATCATGGATGTTCGAAAAGTGTCAGTACGTGTGACAGACAGCAAATTTGCTATGTGGTTTGAAGACTGATTTAATACAAAAGGGTAGGTGTTTACTTCAAGCTCATAAACTTGATATAAATATATTTTACCATCACCCGCTGATTCAATGATTGCTTTATGTCATAACTTATATATATTCGGGAAACGCTGCTAAAATTTAAAGTTTGCGACTGCATAGAAAATGTTTAGCTGTAATTTCCAGTCAAGTAAAATGTCTGCAAGTCTGGTAGAGGTGAGAGACTTATGTCTAATGTTGCTTTTATATATATATATATATATATGCCTTGAGGTTTTATCCTCACTAGTAAGTTTACCGTCATAATTTGTTGATTTTAACGGGAGGTCGAAATGTGTCAGTTTATGTGACTGGCGGTAGTTTTGCTATGTTGTTTGACAACTGGTTAAATACAATTGGATTTGTGTTTACTTGAGGCTCGCCAACTTGATATATCATTTTTCTTCTAAATTTGTTTTTGAAGCTTATGGGTAGCAACTAATATATAGGACACAGTTATTTATGACAAATTTTATTTAATTTTTCTGTTTATTTGCACAAATAAATATAGCAATTCGACTGAAATACTTGTCTTTTGTATTTTGTATATTTCCCTGTATTCAACTTCTGACACTGTATTTGTTTCCTGAACCTATATCGGAGAAAGTTCGCGTATTTGCAGACGCATTACTTATTACAACCAATGTCGTATCGCTTCCTTTATGTTTGGATGGACATTATTCCACCGATAACAATGTCAGTATGGGTCTTAAAACCTTTTATTGACTATTTAGACTAAGTTTGAAATGTTACATTTATTACTGCGAACTTTGTTCTCCATCATCCCTGGGCCAGTTAAATTGGAAAGCCTCCGACTTACCCATCCATTACTTTTTGAAAGCTAGTACCTAGTATACTGTCATTTGCTTGCTTTTGAGGTTCTAAGAAAGTGCCGACCGGTACGGTTGAACGTCTTCCTTTATTTCTTTTTCCAATATAAAGGGCGGTTACAGTTATATTCAAACTTCTAAACGATAATAGATTGCAATTATATATATATATATATATATATATATATATATATATATATATATATATATATATATAATAGACGCAGTAATATTTTACAATTAGGTGTCTATGTATATAAAAAATGACAATGTAGGCGGTACCCACAAATTAACTATTTATAAAACAATTTCAAATCTGTTAGTGTTTCTAGAAAGTAACTTGGTATTTGCCATTTTATGGTGAACCCTGAATGGCTGCCATTAATAACTTCTGCAAAATTTGTTAAGTTTGTGAACGATTTTTTGCATCATAGAAAATAAATTTAGGCGGGATTTCTTTTTTGTAAAAATAGACTATATTTGCGTGACAGTGAATTGGATAATTATCTGGATTCTGGCTTGCGAAACAAAGATTCTATATCTACAGTCCTCAATTCCACTCTGTATATTTCGGCGTCCGCTTCTGGATACCTTTTACTAATAAATTTGAAAATTTCACGTCTCGTGAAAAGTTTAGTTTAAATACGTTCATTTTTACTTACAGGTATATATCCTTAACATCACTGATGTTTCATTAGACATGTGGTATGTCTAAAATGTGTGTACATTTGTTTTGACGTGCACATTTGATACAAAATTTCTTGGTTCTATGACTGAAAGATACATGCAAAACTAGGCGCACAAATTTTCGAGAAATAAATGAGGACAGTTGATTTAAAAACTTGTTTCGCAAAATATAAACAAAGTAATCTTCTTTTTTGTTAATTTGCGTGTACATCATTAATATCGCACAGAGCTTTCATTCCCTATTACATGACTTGTCGTTCAAACGGACTGAGAAATAACCCTGACAGGGGACCCGAAAGCAGTGAACTCTTACACTAATTCGCTAAAACCTTTTTGTCGCGCAGTCATTTTGTAAATTCCTGTTTCGATATTAACTGACATGGTAGAAGTATACTGTGCTTAAAATGTAAATAAGTTTACCTACATTTTCTCAAATCAAAATGTCCAGTTTTCTTAGCGCAGCAGAATAATATCTTTTCCAAGCTTTAATCATAAAAAGTAATATTCTCTGATGAACGAAAAGTTCCTTTCTCAGTTCATTCTCTTTAAATTAACATGTTTATATATTTTTGAAAGACACAACAAATACAAAATTAAAATAGGTGGTGTGTGTGAAATAGAGGAACGTCCAATGATTTATCTTCATCACTTCCTATTCCGACTTAATGCTCTAAGACAAGCTTTTTTCTGTTGGTATATATCGGGTTGCATTTTGTTTCTCAACATCGCTTCAGAATTGGCCAACTCATCTGCTTCAGTGTATTTGGCAGGGATTTCAAAGTCGCTGTCCGGAGAATATACGTTGAAGGATTCAAGGCTGCATTGTGCAATGGCACAAGTGTATTCACCATTTGATTTGGCACAGACATTTAAATTGAAATATTATTTTTCTCGAATTATGAACCTTCTGATCCATCGGCCCACGTAAGCTGATCGACATATTACGGATTTACATTAATAGATAAATGCTTATGCCAACAATAACGATTTTCTTCGTTATGTTCTGTTTGAGTCAGATGCATATTTTACATAGGACGCTTAGTTAAGCTGCCTTATATGAGCTTGTTAATGTCGCTTTACCTTTTTTAGTTTAGCAAGAAAAGCGTCCTTTTAAAGGAAATTTTTGGATAGATTGCTCATTTTTCGTTCAATACTCGTCGGATTATTTTATTTTCTTTATTAAATACTGGCTCAATTAAGTATCTATGATAAATATATTATAAATTAGACACCATTTTTGTCAGACCTAAGCTTTCTAACAATTGTTTTGATATAACGCAGTGCTTCTATGACGTATGTGCCGTGCAGATCAAGTTTATTTATGCTTAATTGTTATTCATACTTTATCCTAAACATCTTTTTTTAGTATCACACGATAGAACGGAAAACAAACCTTTTTCGCATGCTTTGACGTAACACTTATATTCTTTGAAGCTTAATTGAAACTTGGATACTGCGTTCGTGAGTGCAACCTATTTTAAGAAGAATGAAAATGTCATCAGAGTAACGAATATATTATGAAAAGTATCTTGCATCTCTTTCGTGTAATGTTCACAAAATTCCCTTGGAAACATCTTCTAACTAAAGGCGTTGTGCCTTCCTAATTTTGTGCTGTTTATGGGTTTTAATTTTCTTTTTTTCCTATCGAACATATTTACATATGTTCATTTATTCACTTGTGAGACAATGAACAAGATTTGTTTGTAATAATTTTTTAAATCCTTGCCCATGGGAATATTACAAAAAGTTTTAATATAACTCGCAATTTGAAAAAATCTTTAATATAACTAGATAGGTCTAGCATCAAAACTTTAATCTTTCATTTGTACAGATATCTATCAAGTTGTAAATCAGAAAGTAAGTCAGGTCATATATTTTGCTCAATTGTTAAGAATAATTTGCTGTCACTAGTAGAAACTGAATCCATTTTAATTTATTTAAGACTTGGCACAATCGTTCCAAATTTCACATTTGTTTCTCAAATTTCAATCATGAGTTCACACTGAGTCAATAATTTTAATTTCATTTAATTCTGTTTTTGCGTCATGCTCGTTCTGATGAAATATTTTTAAAAGCCAAGAATTTTGCAAGCTTAATCGTCAAAATCGAATTTTTATTTAGAATAATTCATGCTTCAGAGGAAATTTGTAGTGATAATATGTTAATAAGTGAAATTTTCATTTGAACAACAGATTCATTTTATTGACGCGCGTATTAATGTGCAGACTTTCATAGTTTTGTTTGAAATCAATCTGGCGAATAAAGAACAAATACTAATCTTAATAACAGACTATTGAAATAATTCTATTTCTTAAGTATAGCACAAACACTGCGAATATGATTTGTTTCTGATTATCTAAATTCTGGAACATATATGCACATATTTTTATCCAATTTATTATGCGTCAGGTGAAATAAATTTCCAACAAACAATGAAAGAGTAATACAGTCAATGCTTAATGAATTTTTACTGAATTATAATCTTAGTCAAGCTATTTAAAATTTCTGTAATACAAAAGTAAAATAAACTAGGTTTGTTTTACTATAATCGTGTGAAATTCTCTCTGCAGACTTGTCCTAACAAAATAGTTTGGTTTTGCATTGCTTATATAAAATTGTTGTTAATCGAGTTCCATAGATTGCAAAAATTATATCTTAAGAAGCAATCTATATGCGGTTTTATGTGCCCCTAAAACTAAAAACAGTTTGAATTCTTGTGAATAAAAATTTTTATCATAAAATTTCCAAATTTAAACATTAATTTAACGGTTTAATGAGCCTCGTACTTAGCGAACGCCGTTTTCATTTAGATAATGACACACTAAAATTGCCTAAAACGGTCTTTCGTGCTTTAACAAATCTGATTAGTTTTTTTAACTTCTTTAGAATTTAATTATATATATATATATATATATATATATAATGCGGCACGGGTGGCTCAATATTTAGGGTTCCAGATTTGAAATCAAATGTACGCACGTACGACACACGCCCGCTTAAAAATCTGGGCAATGTTTGATGAATTTCAGTATGGTCGGAACCAGTCTACTAGATGAATAATCTTTGCTACCTGATGCATTCTTTTTCTTTTACTGACATAATTTATTCAATAAAAATCCTAATGTAAGACCTGAAATAGTTTATTTTATTTGCAACGATTAAAATTAAAAGTATATTTTCAGAGACAACAATTTAGAAGTAATTCGCCAAAAAGAATATTGAATTTCAATTTTATTCTAGCTTGCGTTCTTAATATAAGCACCCGACCGATAATTTGCATACATTTTTCAGTATAAACTAAGCATTGTATATTGTAGATCGGTTTCGTCGTTTTTAGGACCTCTAAGCATACTGTCCATAAATTGCAAATAATAGTTTATACTGAAAAATTACAACTTTAAATAAAATCAATTGTTATCACCATCCACACAATTAATGTTTGGTAAAATTATATGAAGCTTCAGTTTAATACCACTTCCTCGTGTAGCGTGGTGTCCATTCTATAATGATAGATTGGGATGGTTATTTGTAAATTTGGGTCCAAATGGATGCCATTTAGGCTGCACCTAAAGGATAGTCTAAACACGAAACATCAAATAAAATATATCTCAAAATATTGTGTAGTGTTCAGAAGGGTGGCTCAGTGGTTAAAGCAGCAAATTCAGAAGTAGACGTACTCAGTTTCGAGATCTGTCCACAGAAAAAACCTGAACAATTCGTGATGAGTTCCCAACAATGCCGAAACCGGTCTACTGAATTAATTTTCCTTTCCACACTATACAATACTTAGTTTATACGAAGACATTTATGTACAAAATCGGTCAATTATTTATATCGACATCGCCAAATTGAATAAAAAGGTCAGTCATCACCGCCCGCCCTACTAGTGTTTGTTTACTATTGGTTTTTTTCAAGACGCATAATGCATAAATTATTCTAACTATAGTCGGATTTGACGTTTCAACTTGAATTCATCGGGGATTCTCGTATTAAATAAAAGTAAGCAAAATTATTATAGCGGTTTGTTGTACAATATTTCATACTTTTTCCTTAATAAACTAAGCCAAATATATTTCCAATTATTTATTTAAATATTTATTTTGATATAGATTCAACACCTATGACCAATTGACAAGCAAAAGACCATAGAAGGTTTCAGCTCATCGTAATGGCTTGACGTGCCTTGTCCTTCTATGATTATGATCTGAACATAAAAGAGAGGCTTAAGACAATATATATATATATATATATATATATATATATATATATATATATGCATATGCATATATATGCGTGTGTGTGTGTGTTATTAGAAATCATTTTTCTGGCTGGAAAATCAGCTGTACAATAGCTATGCAGTAACGAACATGATTATATCTGCAGCATCCGTCACAGATATATACGTTTTCATTTAACCAACCATTGGATGAAAGAGAGTTGATATAAATTACATTAATTTATATTGAGGACTTAGAATAAACACCAATCACATTTTATTCAACTTGTAACACAAAATGGTAAAAAAGCATGTATTTATCAAGGCTATTGTTGACAAGAAAATTCGTTTTTCAAACAAAACGGTATTCAGTAATAAATTTAATTTTGACAATTATGCATTTTAAATTTCATTTTGAGGTTTCAATCGAGAAAATAGTGAAGACTTCATTTTAAAGTTTTTATATCCAGTTTTCAACACTAAGTTATTATGAAGATTTACACCTCATGCGTTCCTGCAGCGCTATAATGCAGCGCAATGCATGTATTGCTAACATGAGATTGTATACTGACAATTTTTTCTAATTTTAAAATCTTGACATAAATTAAATGGCTAGTAAAAGTTTAGTTCTGTTATTTTTTATGCACTATCTTTGATGGTAACTGTTTTGCTTTCCATAAACACGTTCATAACAGCTAATATGAAGTAAGATCTTGCTACGAAAATATGGCATTTGAATAAAGGAATGTTTGCTTTGATACAGGCTACCAGGTAAATGTAAACGGAGATTCTTTCAACAATAAGTTTCCCTGAAGTGAAACCTATGACGAATATCTTAGTTCTTCCAATCAACTTGATTGCCCAACTTTTTTATTATAAATGAAATCAATATCATTTATTTCATGATCATATGCTCGTTTCATAATGTTATTTTATTTGACAAAACATGAATCTTTACAATTATTTACACCACATTAATAAGTGCAACTAATTTTGCGCATACTGTTAACGATAATAGAAGGTAAATTCAGAATATTTATCATAATATTTGTCAATAAGGAACATGAGATAATTTACATAAATGATGGGAATTGTAAAATTTCCTTCTTCTAATTATTGTATTTATTAAATTTTGTTGATGAAAAACACATGACTTTTCCTCTATGCGAGTACAGCTACAACAAAATATATTAATCTACCGAAAGCATGATGACCTGATAAGCACGCAATTATTTCACAAAGCCTGAACAAAATCAGAGATAGTTTAGTTTATGGTTCAATTAACATTGAAACTGACTACGCGCATTTAAAGCGATGAATTGCGTATTTCAACCACGCTTTCGACATGTATCGGGCTTTTGGATAACTATATAAACTGACCGAAAACGCGGGCGGAAAACAGGGGTCAAAGATAACAAACTTCACAAATTTACCTGGCAAACAATCATGATAGTCTCATTTTTAAGTAATATTATCGGCATGTGCTAAATTTTGTCATTATCCAACGACTTTATTAATTAATTTAGTGTGATATGAATTGATACCGACTCTGTTGATAGCAAACGAATTTCTTCTTGTCTGTTTTCATTTAAGACTAACTCCAAGAATGATTGCAGCGTGTTGAAGAAAGACCGAAATGCACAAATGTGAAGTAATTTGTTACTAGGTACGTTATTCCTAGTACATAAATGCATATATATATATATATATATATATATATATATATGTTTGTGTGTGTGCGTTTGTGTGTATTAGTTTTCCAGCCAAGTATATATGTCTAATGTAGGTCATATCGTTTGTATCGCTAGAATATAAGGCTATTTTCTGCAGAAACAGGTTTTTAGATGAGTTGTAAACCGGCAAATTGATTATATATTTAAATCTTCAAACGCATACTCTTAGAATTAAATTAACATCAGTTGTGCAGGAAGTAATAACAATTATTTTAATCAATGTTGCGAGCATGATATAAACATCTGGCTTATTATGTATATACATTTGTCTGTATAATCTAAGCTTTGTATAATGTAGAAATGGCAGTGGTCAGAGCAACAGATTCCCAAGCAGACTGTTGAGCCCTGTCCGCGGCAAATTCTGAAACGTACGTGATGAGATCTCAATAACGTCGAAACACGTCTACTGGATGAAATACCTTTCAACAATATACAATGCTTAGTTTATATTGAAAAATGAACCTATATAATGAATCAGGTGCTTATATCGAGAACGCAACCTCAATTAAATTAATAGTTGATACTCATTACATCTATTTTAAGTGTAATATGTATGGTCAAACATGAACGAGTTTTTGTGAATTTCAATGGAACATCGCTTTATTACGTCCATAGCAAACGGAATTTAATTGTTCATTTATTCCAGAATTTGTGGCTAAAATCAAAATGGGTTATAGGCATAGTGATGACTGTTACTTCTTTGTGGCCTGTCAGCTTGAATCGCACATGTCAACTGGATCAGACGTTTTATTTTTTTATGTCACAATAGTCCTCCATAAAAGAATTCGCCAGTAGATCCGCTATTCTGGAGACAAAAGCACGTTGTTTGTCCACATATAATAAGAAGATACACACCTATCTAGTCCAAAATCATTAATGACTATCATAACTTTCTGTAAATGAATTATTTCACTTTTTTATTACCTGGTTACATTGAGTGAAATGGATGGAGTGTTAGCAAAGAGACTCGGAAATAGGTTCCAAAATGACCCACATGCAAATGAGGACAGATTACCTTAACACATTGTTGCGCATAATAAGATTCAATATCATGTCACTAAAAATGCCAGCAGAGATAAAACACATGACAATTTGGTGCGATGCCATACACATCATCTAAATAGCTGAAAATTTTCCGTCCTAGGAGAATGACTTTAAATGTCGAAATAAGAACTAAAGTGAAATTGACATTGATTACTAAATAGAACACCAAGGGGAAATTAAATTTTATCAATCACAAAGGCATATTGATAAAATCTTGTGTAGTTTATCAAAGGCTTTAAAAAGCTTCAATATGACATATAGTTCTTTTTTAGATGTGGGAAGTGAAGTACGATCATGTATCATATATTGTGACTTCAATTAATTTAAATGTTTACATTACAATGGCAATGTTTACATTAAGCTAATATAAGTATGTGGTTCCGAACGTGGTTATAAAACGAAGATTTCTTCATTTTTTCATCCCGTATATCTTCAACTTGAAAAAAACTCTTTAATTCAACTTAATTCAGATTTGTCATGTGAAAATAAGCATCACACGCATTCTTAACCAGTCACAACAAAAATTATAATCAATATCAGTCATGCAGGTTGACGCCTTAGGAACTTACAGAGTTAACTCAAAACTAAACGTTATTTTTAGATTGATACTATACGACGTTTATGCTTTTGGTGGATACGGGTAGGCTTCAAAGAATTGTGACAATAGAAATTTAACTATGATTATTTTAATGTGTCATTTTTACCTTAAACGTTCCATGCAATCGATCATGTACACAAGCCCAACTAAGGACATGGCATTTCGATGGCTAACGAGGTATGCGTCACGCAAATTTAGGCTTCGTCGTGCATTCCACAGATCATAAGATTTTTCAATGCGCAGCCATCAGCCAACTTGAGATTGTTTCTCCGCTTATCGGTACACTTACGAATTCTTGAGCAAATTTTGGTGTACTGACAACTATATATTTGGAATCTCATTTACTAGTTTTAAAATGTAAATAAACAGATTGTAGACTGAGGCTGTAAGCACATTGGTGCATAGGATTAAGCTACGGAGTAATATTCTGTCGAACCACATCTTAAATTAGAAGAATTAACATTTTCTACTCGATGGGATGATACAGAAGTACAGAGGTTAAAAAACCAATGACGATGATTCACAATCCTCAAAATAATTTTCTTAAAACCGCGAAATTGATACTTCACAAAACGAGCGTAATTTCATATAAAATCTTTGGCAATTATTTAAATAATAACATATTTATGCAAAACGTTTATGCTACTGTTTACAATTTATTGTTAGATTTCATCAAATTTTAAATTCAGAAATATTTTTCGATCTAAAATCAGGCATTTTGTATCTGTAACACTTATTTCTTAAGCTATATATGTACGAAATTTGAGTTATAATCAAAGCAAAATGTGGTCCAAAGTTTTTTATCTAAACAGCAAAAGACCCTTTCTCCTGTTAGTGGTATATTTTATTAATACCAAACTCAAGCCCACATTTAGTCTATCGCATAGCAGTCGTCCTTTTAAAGCACTGACGCGTTTAGCTATCATGTATCTGTATTAAAATAAGATGGCAACCTAGCAAAGAATTTCATAAAATTTATGTAAACCAACGCGAATTATTTATATATACCTTCATGCGTTATTTTCTTTCAGATATATCCTGCGACAAATGTTGCACATATTTGTTAATTTAGTTATTTCAAAGTTTTATTCTAAAGTGTTACAGTGAATAATTTTAGCATTTTAAAATTTTTTTTAAGATACCAATGAAAATACTTTTGTTTAATGCTCAATGCTAATGTCATTGAAAAAATATTAGATTTAATTTCAATAGAATAATTTCGCGTTTTGGTGATTTAAATAGATAACGAATTTCAATTTAATTTCATACTATTTTTATCGTGCATTTTAAGAAAAGGTCTATAAACTGCTAGTCTTTTACACTAATATCCGTTACGGCTAAAAACCTATTAATTTTGATTGTTAAATTTAGTCGAGATAAAGTCAAGGCTAGATAAAGTTAGATAGCTAGTTTCTATTATATATATATATATATATATACATATATATATATATATATATATATATATATATATAGTTGACAAAAAGATACCAGTTCTCTTAATAGACGAAGATATTTAACCAAAAGTTATACTTAAAGCAAGCATATATTCATGAGTTTTCCGGAGCAAGTTTTAAAAATTACTAATGGCCAGAGCTATTAATAGGAGGATTTTCTCGCCCGTAGCCGCATGTATCAATGCTATTTTTGCATAAACCTAATAATGATCTGTATATTAGGCTTGCTTTTGCATGTCTATCCCCTTTTGGTCTCCTAATGCTTTAGCCTCTTTTTAAAATCGCTTTCTAGAATTTTTTAAATTAACCGTTAAGTTGTCAGATATATAATTAGAGATCAGTACGGATGAAAAAATTACCATTCAGACAATGGTTATTGTATTTAGATACTATTTGTGAAGGAGAACAAATTTATATCCAAATGTGTATTAGGTTGCAGGCACCTAGTAAAAAATAAATTTAAATATGTCCTGAGGGATAAACCAAAGAGAGCATTAACGTAACACATTCGTGTCGTGCTTACTGGTTATTATATGCATTAGTTATGAATGAACATTTCAATTCAGTCAGTGTGGTGATTAAGACAGCTAGCTGGTTTTACAAAATAAAATACAGGAAATAACCTTGTGCGCATCATATTAGCAATGTCATGACAGTTAACAATATTGAATCAATCTAATTCAATTTATGTTTACGCAGTTGTATTGTACATCATTTAAACTTTTTGCTCATCCACGGCTGCACTGTGACTTTTTAGAAAATGTGCGATGTTGCGCCTAGAATTTATTTCGTTTCTTTTAGCATGGTTTATGATAATTAATAACGCTGAAAATAGCACGCTATTTATTATCTTAAATGAGACAATAGAAGCGCTAAAAGCGCGACATCCTTTGTTCAGGTAAAAAGATATCTAGTATACGTATACGTCTAATTAAATATCGTTTTGCATTTGCATAGTGAACGCATCATGTTTCGTTTATTCTTATTTATTTAAGTATTTGTTTTTGCTACCAAAAATACGTGTTACGAAGTGTATTCATTATTTTTAACATGTTGCTCTCTGTCAACTATAAATGGTATAAGTTTGAATCAAATAATTTAGAAAAGTTGTGTTTTTTAAAAATTGTTTCTCATTTGACTTAGCAAGATTTAACTACTAGCATAATCGTGATATAATATATGACATGAATCGTATAAAAAGGTGAATTGTCTGAAAGACCATAATTTCATATCATGTGGCATACCAATTTGTTGAATTCAAAACTGCTAAAATAATTGGCACTCAGAACCATCTGCAATACAGGCAACACCATTTATAAAATCAATATTGTTCAAACATAGCTTAATGAAATTGGTATGCATATTATTAGTTAATAATGTATCTTCTTGTAAATTTAACCAACGTTACATAAAAATATAACATACATAGATTGAGTGTTATATTATGGTCTTTTTACGCTACATGGTGTTCATGAGAATATTCTTCACCTAAATCATCAAACTAAATACGTAAACCTCAAAGAGCCACCAATTTCTTTTTCTATGGAGATAGCATATTTTATAGACTTCCAATCTAATTGGACTTGTTCTTTGTAATATGTTTCATTATAAAGAGAGGAACCTAATTACTTAAAACATTTTTTTATAAAAGTATAATCTCATGTGCACATATATTGGATATGGAGTGTAATACGGCTCCCACTGATAAGTCACCAGTAAGAATGAAACGAAAGTACACTTGAGATTATACCTTCCATTTATACTGACTCATTTATCCTTCTTAAGATATTGCAAATAATGTGTTACTAGGTGCTCAACATAAAAAATAGACAATAGTTTAGTCTCCTGTGCACATTCGTTTCGTGCTTACTCACGATTCATCAGTAGGAACCGGTATTAAGCCATTTACCCTCCATATATTTGAGTAAGTAATGTGGTAAGAATGGACGTTACAATCTCCTATACGAATGTGTAAACCTGCAGTAATGAAGCTAACTTCATATAAAGTCTTCGACAATGCGACTTTAAAGCCAACGCAATATATATTTTTCTAATGTTTGTTTTTCACTTTATCCATAACTAACAGATCAAATTGGTTTATTTCCTGTTCGCTTTGCTTCCGGCTTGACATGGACTCGAGTTAAGCAGTTGAAAGAAACACAACTTTTAGCGAAAGCTGTGTTTGACAGTTCAGTTTCCAACACTGAGTCTCTGGCTCCAGTCTATTTTGCAAGTAAGATTTTGTCCTAAGTATGTAATATTTTTTTCAAAATCAGACTTGTTTTATTACGATACCTTTTCTTTATTTGCCGGAAACAATTAGTTGCTTTCCTTGAAACTAGATTAATTTTTTAGTTATTAAAGTACGAAATCAAATCATCACTATAATCGCCAACAAAAACTTTAAAATTTAAATAATAATTATTTGGAATTTCTGTACAAATTATCACTCAACCATTTGCTATGCTTTTGTTATTTATTTAGAGAAATAAATTATGCATTAAAGTATCCATTTATTATAAATAGATAATGGATAGCGCATTGACAACAGACACGGGACGATTTATTTAAAAACCACATAACGTCTCTACATTCAAATCAATCTAATTAAACTCTAGTGAAGTACGTCGCAGGAAGTGAATAATTAGGATGTCAGAATGTTTCGATTTTTTTCATATTGTAAGCATATCTAACAAAGTTATCAAATTATTGTGCACGGAACAGCTATATTCTGTATTCAAAAGAACAAAAAATATTACAGGAGCCTTAACTGTAATGCGTACATGAGCTAAATATAAATAATTCTTTAAACAAAATGCACTAAAAATCATTGTGCCTTTTCAATAAATTTGCTAAATTTAACAAAAGTTGTATAAAAAATTATTCTTTCGACCTCATGGGGGTTTCTAAATCGATATTATACGTCAGGAACCAAGGCTTACATATATATATATATATATATATATATATATATATATATATATATATATACATATATATTATATATATAATTTTAAGGAACATGGGAACACATTAACAAAGAGGATAGAAGCCAGTGTATTTCGAGAACACTCAACTACACATTACACTGCTTCATTTACGTATATTATGGATGACCCAGTGTTTAGGGTCACAGACTCCAAGGCAGGCGTGACCAGGCACGAACCTGACCGCGGCAAATACTGGACTGTACTGGATGAATTGCCTTTTCTACATTTTAATATGTTTAGATTATACTGATAAATTACATATATATATTTTATATATATATATATATATACATATATATATATATATATATATATACATATATATATATATATATATATATGTAAGGACTAGTGTTTCTATCAAGATTGTAAACATGATGTACATAATTATAAATAGAACCCCTGCAACCAACGTTTGTTTATTTACATGAAAGAGAGTTATTTTGATTATCAATTTCTTGTTGGAGGTTTATTGTTTGTTGATTTGTAGATGCGTAGGCGTATTTGTTTGCTTGTGTGTCCCTGTGCGTGTCTGTGTGCGTGTAGATGTCATTTTTATTGCTTTACAAAGTGATGTTTGAGATTTTATTATATTTGGATTAATAAACACATTCGTAAAGGCACTCACAAATCAATCCGCTATAAATCACCCACAATCACCAGACGTAAAATTGAATATCGTTCTAGCTCTGATCCAATTAATCAAACGAATATCTACTATGTATATAAACGAAAGATTGAAATGTGTAGTTGAATGTTTTCGAAATAAATCGCCCATTATTCAATTTGTTATTAAGTGTTTTATTCTAAAATATATGCTATGAAATATTCAAAGGCATCGGACATTATAAAGATATATATTTCTACATATACGAACAAATTACGTTTTCATGTTCCTATTTCAGTCTAATTTATGAGATTTTCATTTTGATTAACTAAGCGGAATGGCAATTTCTGTTTGCTTGACTTTTGAACATGAAATAAGATAAGTTAATCCAAGCCTCTAAATAAAACAGAACCAGTCAAGTAATGCTTACGTTGTGACTAATTGGTCATTTTAAACAAATTGAAATTTATCCTGTAAAGCTGCATTTTTACTGCAAAATGCATTGAAATGATTGAAGATTTGGTAAACTTTTTATCAGATTACTAAATCGGATAGTGCAAGTAAGATATATTGATTTTCCCGGGAATTAAAAACGAATCGGCAGAGAAGCAAAAGATACATAAATTAATATGAACAATAAATCTATTATTTTTTAAGAATAATCTATTGTCATTCCTATCTGTGTAAGCGTTATCTGAATATATTTATGTAAAACAAAACATTTATATAATTTTTATTCTCCAAGGTCATTGGTCTTACCAAATAATAAGATAGATAAAGTGACTAATCTTCAAATCTGATTTAAATATAAGTCAATTTATGTACAGAATGAAATTTTTATTATATTTTTATAATAAAAGAAGAAAGCTTCACGTTGCGACCATACTTTTGGCAATTATTTTATCGGGATGCTGAACTACCAGACTTTGATGAATTTGTTGGCGGTCTCGAGTATGATGTACTAGAAGAGGAACAAAGTGATGATTGTCTTATTGAATTTTTGGCCACTGAAAGGTTTGTAAAATTGATTATTAATTTTTAAAAATGTTTTTTTGGAACTGCTTATGCTGTTACTAGTCAAGCTTCTGCTATCCTCAGATTTTTTACGTCAGTGTATTTTGCAATCAATATATTGAAAGAAATTTCTTCACTCGTCCTTTATTTATCGCAAAATGGCCCAAACTATATATTTTGTTAATGGCAATGATATTCTGTGATTCAGAAACAGTTTTATCTTTTAAATAATTCTTTCAAAATATTAGTAAAAAGAATAATCTAGTCCGAAATCATTTGACTGCACATAATAAGCAGTTGTTTAAAATGTAACCGAATCTCAAAGGAATTATATTTGTTTTACAAATAAAGACATGCGTTTTTATATAGAAATTGATTCGAATTACCAACTGAAGGAGTTTAAAATGAAATCGAGCAGAATTTTAGAATATGGAGTAAAGGGCTAGTAGAACTTCGCTTGTAAACGAGTCCCACTGTTGGCGATTATTGAGTTCACCTATATTGGTTGGGTCGTTTATGCGGATTCCATCAGAAATTATTATTAATATATCATCCAGGCGAGTCGTAATTATACATAAATCTGCAGTCAAATTGTTCATTTGTGGAGTCAGTCCTTTAATCAACTTTTCCAAACCATCAGAAGCCAATTGTGAACTTCCAACACTTGCATTATTTTTAATCTATTATATATAGGATTTTGCTCGGATAAGGAGCACCGATTAAGTAAAACAAATTTACAAATATTTATTATTTATGTTCACTTCTGCGGCTCAAAGTCTGCTTCCGTCATTGTGCTGACTGCTTCATCCTAATACGGGCGCTTCTGCGAGGACTTTTTGTTTAATTAATGCCAGCCATATATAGGACACCTTGGTGCGTTCTTAGTCTCAAAATTGGCTATTGCTACATTAATAACATTCATATGAATAATGATGGAATCGGCAGTTACATCACTGATCAATAAGGACAACAATGTAAATCTCATAACAAAATTAAACCTTAAATTTCAAAATTTGAGCACATTATCAATGAAATAAATAAGACAATTGATAAGAACTTAAATGATAATCGTCAAAAATTATTTCTACTATTGAAATATTAATCTGTTTTTGGTAATTATACACTGAATATAATATAATGCTCTAGATTAAACTACTAAATGACACCAAAGCCGTTGGCAATTAAAAAATCATCCTATTCACGAATTCGATTTGTGTTCCCAGGTGTCTGCAGAAGCAGGTAATATGACAAGAAGCTACTATCTTTGAAGTGATATGCGAAGAAATTTAGTGCAATACTCTTAACTAGAGTAGTTTAACACATTATATGATTCGAAAAAAGATAAAGGATAACGAAGGATAAAAATCTTGTTCAAATTATGCTGTGTTAATGCCTAAGCTAATGAGAAGTAATTATTCAGATCTTTTCACTAAAATTTGCACTAAAATGTCAAATATCTAGCTAACGAATCCAAGTGAAGAAATTCAGGCATTCGGCACAGTACATATAATTCAAATATTTTAGTTTGACAATTTGACTACGCATTCTACTATGGTTTAACATTTGTTAGGCAACGGCAAATCAGCAATTGAAGCTCTAACTAGTAACAAACCGCGCATTAGTCAATTATACACTTACCATGTCATAGAAACATAAGATACCACTTCCATTTCAGCCAGAATGTCTACTTGCCAATAGAAAATGTAAAAAAATCATCGTCTAGGTGTTGAGCGGTAGATTACGAACAGATGATTTAGTGGGCCGAGACTCACTTACCTTTTACTGGTAAATTGCCCAATAGGAATGGAATCATCGTGCTTCAGATAACTTTTTTTATATAAAAGTCATTAGATACCGGTTAAATAAAAAAAATTTTTTCATTCGTCTGGTTTGGCCGGACAATTATTGCAAGCATTTTTAGGTGGATTGCATAGCCACCAAACATTTTGGACTATGAATCTAAAATAACGTAGAATTTTCCCTTTGAAATGGCTTGGTCATACACTATTCAAATGCGAAATGTGTACCAAATTACTTATAATTTCTTTAAACCAAAAAATATAAAGCGCAAATATGAAAATACTGAAGAATATTGCAAAATAAGAAATGATTTAGCACATTATGTTTGTAATAATAAGCTAATCCTAAGCTCCAAATCTTCGGCGGTCTGTTTTTAGTCGTGATGACTATGTAAATTATAATCGCATCATTACTTCGGACCAGCGGTAGCTCTAATATTCTCTGCAACTATTTTAAAAAATTTAAGTTAGTGCTTACCTCAAATCTGCAAACCTGTACTAAATAAAGCAGTATGGTGACTCATATTAGAGAGCTGAAAAGCGTTAAAGCAATTTTGTGATTGGCACGAAACAAAAGTAAGCTAAGGATTTTTAGTTCCAAATTCACAAGCATTTCTAGCTTTTTTCAGAAAAACTGATCGATATAGAGCAGCTAGTGTATTAAAAACGTATGTATCTATGACAATGAGCATTCTATTTACGAGGGATTTAATATAAACTGCAAAAAATTATCATGTTCCTGAAATTTTAAAAGTAAATCACATTTAACTATAGTCCTGTTTTAGCCATGTCCTAGGAATTCGTGCGTATTTTGTTTCAAATGCACAGTTTTATTTATAATTCTATTAAAATATCATTGTAATGAACATTGCCTATAAATAGTTCACAGTATATTTTTAGAAAACACAGAATTATCATGAGTTAGATACTATTTGTTGCGGAGAACAAATATATACTCAATTGTTTATTAGTTATTGCGTTTGTAGTAACAAATTTGTTTAAATAGGACCGAACTAATAAACCAGTCAACATGAACGGAAGGTATAATCTCATGTACACATTTGTTTCGTGCTTAATGACGACTCAGCAGTAGGAGCAAGTATTATATTCGTAACGGAGGTTGTACCTTCCAACTGTCCCACATTACTCACCCAAAATATATAGAGGGCATAATGCATAAAAACGTCTCCTGCTAATAAGTCGCCAGTAAGCACGTAACGAATGTGTACATGAGATTATAGAATAATCAATAGACTGCATATGGTACATAATTGCTAATTAATTTTGAGAATTAATATTAACATTTTACATAACCTTATTTATAACTATTCTTGGTTTTCGGGTTATTAATTGATTGCATACTAGTCTGTTCCTAGATTTTACTTTTATTTTTTAGAATCCCTCATACGCTTGTTGGTAGAAAATCGAGTGTAGATTTGTTAGTTAGTATGATCGTTTGTGTGTATGTGTTTCTGTGTTCATGTAGTGATTATTCTGAAAAAGTGAGGTTTGAGACATTGCTTTTCTTGTATTAAAGTGTTCAGTTTTGACCACGTTCTCCTAACACGAGCAACAATTATTTAAACACATTTAAATACCTACCTGAGTGTTTTACTGTGGTCGACTTGAGCTATATATTTTTCAAACTTTACTTTTCTTTTATTTCTACTGTATGTTGCAATGAATTCTGCATTCTGTCATTTTCACAAACTAACCAACATTTACAGATTGGGCTTACGGTGCAAATTTCCATCTAAATCAAACTAAATATGTGAAATATATACTTATCTCCCTTCTATCCAGACGCAAAATATAACAGAATTATCGTGGGTAATATGTAATAACAAGTTCAGTTCGACCCTATTCAATCTTAGAAGATGTCCGAAAACTGACTGGAAAGGATCAAACATCAGTGTACAGAGTTGCGGCATGTACAAGCAGCGTGCGAAAATGTTTTCATATGAAAATAATTCTTCTCAACTTCAATTATTTGATTTAATATTTAATTCGATTTACAACACTCTAAAGGAAAGATATTCAAATGTATTTTTCAATTCTTGTGTAGATTTTTCCATTGGTTTTCGAATTGTAATCAAAGGAGTATAAATTTGAAATTTGATTTAAATAATAATAAAAAATATTACTTGGAAAATGTGTTAAACAACTTATCGATTTCTGCGTTATTCGAATAGCGGACTAACATTTATAAACGTTTTACCTCTTTATTCAGAGTAATTATGCAAAATTGAATACATTTGTTTAGTAGAAATATTCTTTAACCTGTTATTATTAATTCGCATTGTCATTAACTGTATAATTAACGTTATTCTACAGGTTATTTTAGTATACTACTAAAATATGGATATTCGACCGGTCATAATTATCACTAATTATGCATCATTGACGCTTTTTCGTGTTGCTTTTAACCCTAGCAGGGCATAGAATACGCCTTTCGTGTTCAAGGTCACATAAAAATAGCTATTTCTTCCTGGTTAAACATAACTTAATTCATTTGTATTTTTTTTTAAATTTTTTAGCAATAAACAAATTGGCTTTTATTGAGCAGAAAAGAAATGCAAGTTAGTAATTTAAGTGCTACTGAAAAATTTTGACTAAGAGTTCACAATCTTTCAAGCTATGTACATTATCAAGCGAGTAAAGCATTCTTAACATTAGTTTAACAGATGTTGATTTCTATTTTTCACAACGAATATAAGTCCCTGAAAAATGTTTAGCATTAAAGGTTACACATTTTACAAATTCGACGGTTTTTAGGGCTACTATACGTAGTAAGTTAATTCAGTGTCGATAATAAAGCCATCATAGATTGCAACGTTATTATTGACAATGGAAATCTTGACCACCTTTAAAGGCAGTATTCACGTTAGTAAGGCCAGATTCTTAGTAGTTTGAAATTGATCCACTAATTACGGAAAGAATAATATTTTGATTAACAGACCAGTATCAGTAATCGAAGTTTGATTATTTGAATCAGATTTCGTTTATATCGTCATGGCAACAGGAGTTTTACTGCTCCTTGAAGAATTGCACTATTGGAATCATGAAATGCATGAATTAATGTGACATTTGGTAATGATCCTGAATACTACGATTAACATAAGTATGATTATACATTTTAACAAAATTATGTAGTTTCTATGACATTTTATGCTTTTATTTTGTTAGGGCCAAATATCTAGTAAATTGTTGCCAGTCGGCTAAAGAAACAGTAACTTTTTCCGAGTCTATTTTAACATATAGAATTTTGTCTTATTTTTCATATGATAACATTTGGGAAATATTAGCAGAATTTTAGTTACCACGTGAAAATCGTTAAAAGCTTTAATATATAAGCACGTATAATTTATAACTAACCAAATTTTTATGGATATTTTTTTTAAATGTTGTCTGTTTATAATTTACTTAAATCATATTTGAAATGAAATATTTCCACTTTAGCCATGACGAATGCAGTATTTCAAAAAAGTGCTGGAATTTAATGAATTCAGGAAATTTTTCCGGCTACAGTTTAACTCACCAAGTATTCTATTTTCTTAACGGAATACAGGTGAGTTGGTGCAAATAATTATCAGATTGCATTATCAATTTATTTTTTACATATATCAAATAAAGATAAGAGCGACAACATTGTTGAACTTCCCATCGATGGGCTAGCACTGCACTACTCTATTTCATTACACACATACATACACACATACATCATCATATATATATATATATATATATATATATATATATATATATATATATAGGCAGACATTTATAAATTCTATTTTTATCATACGCATCTAGTTGATAAAACACAAGTATTGCATGAGTTGTCATATGCAAATTTGTGGCTTAGGGACTGAACTTTATCGTTCTAAACAAAATGTTCTTCGGTTCAAACATTGACAAAAGCATTTAAATCTGAACTATATCGTTGTAATCAACGTTTATTGAACCACCACAAATTACTCCACCGCTCTATAGCCGACTCGTTCTTTTGGTCTGTCTCCTATAATGTTAGCTAATTACATTAAACGAGCGTTCCAGTCCATGTAATAAGGTCGGAATAACTGCCTTCCAGCCTTCATGTATATGAAGAGACAAACAAGAGTGATTTTGTTAATGATTTATCAGTAAACGCAAAATGAGTGCTTATTTAACAACACTCCACAATTGTTGAAAACTAAATTCCTATTGGCCAATTAAATTTGCCCTATATCATGAACCTAACGGTTCCATAATATAAATAAGCCTGATCTTTTATTTATCCATTATTAAATTAAAAATTATAAAATATGATGCATTTTTTCAGCACTTATTTAATATAATTACTCATAGTATTTTATTTATTTTTTACTCATTTAATTTTAAATATACCATGCAGCACTGAATGAGCATGGCAGTCAATGTTGTCTTGTTTCACTACTACATGCTCTTGACTACATTAATAGAGTTATATTCTAAAAAATAGATCTATGTATTAACGAGGTTATTGCGAGTTAATAAGAATTGACCAACAATTGTATAACACTATATGCGGCAGAAGACCAATTAACAATAGAACTTCCAGACGATTACCCGTTTTATACAAAACGCAAAATAAGGTAAGCGAGAACTGGCTTTTTAGCAAGCAAATATCTGGATTGTGGGTAATTGCCTCACACTAGCATATTCTAATTAGAATAATTATACAACGGATTAAAACATGATACCTTGAGCAAATTATGGGAAGTTCATTAATATTTAACACAAGGAGTTGCAGAAAGAATATATGAAATTTAAAATTTAATACATACATAAAACTGATTGCATTTTATTGCGATGTGTAAACAGGGTATTTACTGGTAATTAATATTTTTCGAAGAAATTTTGGCGCGAAAACGTCAATTTCAATTAATGTGTAGGTCAGTTATCCCGTATTTTAATTCCGCAAAAAGTAGTACACCAACTACGAAGGATATGCAACTGAAAATATTTTTAGGTAGTGAAATGTGCAAACATGAGCACAACTCTTCACGTGGGCAGTCATTTGGGTATTAACCCGTCGAATTCGGTTGAACATACACAATGAAGGTTTTTACATAGCATTTTTAGAGCACTAACAATGTTGTTTTTTGGAGTTCAATCAAGAGCAACTACTTCAAATAACACTGTGTGGGTATTAGGAAACACATAATAAAATGGTATGAAAAAACCACTCAATGGTAGACTACAGAATTTCAGTTTTAAAAAGACGTAACCAAGTTCAAGCTATTTCGGAGGCAGATCCTGGAAATTACGTAAAGATTTCTCAATAACGACGAAAATTGGCTATTAGATGATTTGCCTCTTCTACATTATACAATGCTTAGTTCATACTAACAAATAGATGAATATTATGGAACTGGCGTTTACATCAAGAACGCAACCCTGAATTAAATATTTCTTATCACCGCTTGCGCATCCAAGGTTTGTTCAATTAAAAGAAATACCATTACCAGATCAAGTAAACTATTTCACAAATCTAGAATTATTTTTACATAGGGACATATATAGAGGTAACTAGGTTCTTGAAATAGTAGCAGCAATAATAAATTACTTATAGTCTGAATAACAGTAACAATATTAATTATTATTATCTTTATAAATAAAAAAATAATAATGATAATTAAAATAACAATGAAAAAATATTAAATCAATTTTTAAACATGTGTCACCTGGCCTAAATTTATACAAGATTTCTGATCTCCGGCAAGTGAGCAATGTGGAAAACGGGCATACGAAGCTTTTCAATTAAGAAGGATTAACTTTCGCACAAGTGCGTACGACCTAAAAATGGTGCTCCTTGCGTTAAGTCGTTACACGAGTAACGTCAGAGGCATACAAAAGTACTATTTGTGCACTATTTATATATATATATATTTGCTCCAGTTCGTTAAAATTATTTCCCACCATCCAGTTTTTAAGTTCAAAACAGGCCACTCAGGCGTCAAATCCTGGCATACTCATCCAGTATCTAATGGTTCCGACACCAGCCGATGCCCGCTCCTGGTGTTTATTATGCATTGTCTTCTGTGATATGATTAAAAAATAATCGATTTTAGTTTCCATTGTAGATTTCTATTTTTCAAAAGTTGTCAAACCCATTAGTATAATTTAATTAGTGCAGGCCGGCATACGATCATATCCCGCCCCCTACTTCCGTCTTCCAACGGCATTAATTCATACAACTGTGCTGTTTTGAGTAAATAAAAACGATGTCCAGAACAAATGACAACGTATAAGCAAGAAAGTCACTACAAAATTACAAATGATGACATTATAGTTAATAAATTTGATCAAATAAACAGATATATTGGATACATATAAACAATGCTGGACTTCATGCTTTGTGAAAATTTTAATTTACATTAAGTTCACAAGCTTGAGATAAATACCGATCGCATTTTATTTAGGGGTTCACTCAAAAATGGAAAAAATAGATCGTCAGTCTAACAAACAGGCGTATCTAAACTTTCTGTGGTTATCAAAGGAGCATTATGGCAAACATATAAACGGGGATCAAAATGAAATTGATAATTAATGTATAAAAATTTTAAATTAAACATTCACTCCTTTTAGGTATTATACATTATACTTGACTGAAAATGTCGACGGATCAACTATTTTGCAGTCCTATTCATAAATTTTAGGAGCTTTAATCACATGTATGCATGTTATACACATGCAAAACATTTGATTGCACGTCTGTTTATGAAATTGCTTTTAGTTAAATATGTGAACTTGAGATAAAATAACGGAGTTATTTCTCGGTTTGTTTCGACCAATTTTCCAATAGTATAAGACCAACCTCAATGCCAGTTATTTTTTTGATCTCACGTCGTTCGTAGTACACGATATATCCAGACCAACATTTGTATCATTACCAGATTTACTGACATCAGTATTTTTCTTTTTTGCAAATAATATTAGTTACCATTAATGAATGTACTAATAGCGCGAATCTTTCTCGTGAAGTATCAGGTATGCAAAAGGCTATGGGGGCAAAATGGTGCCTTTGAAAGCAATAAAATCTAAGTATTATAATTCCGACTAAATTTGTGCACCATTTATCGATTTTCAAATATGATGTGGTAATATTTTATTAGAAGTTCTCTAACTATCTCGCACTTTTATTTAAATTTAGCTTGCTATCAATTACGGTATATTTTTGCCATGATCAGATTACTCGTTGTATAGGCGAACAGAATGAAATGTTATTAGACTGTCATTTTTATAGTCGTAAAACTTAACAACAAACGAAACAGTCATCCAGAAAACTTAGGAGAGATGCAATAGCCAACTATTTCGTAATGGGTGTTTCTCAACGTAAACGCAGGCAGTAATTCATATCGTTTTATTATGTCCTGGACAGTGCCTGGAGAGTATTGTTGCTGATAAAACTGATTGACATTTATCTGAATTTTCTCTCTAATTTACATTCCATTTATATGTGTTCATTGCACTCTACTATAATTATCTTTTGTTTGAGTTTTATATCACGGCAATATATCTAGCTTGTCGTTGTCAATTACATTTATATTGCTGACTTTCTTTTTTTGAGCCAATCAATCCCGCTTGCATTCAAGACTCTTTCATTATAAGACAGTTAATCTTGAAGCCAGAAACTTCGTTAAAACCAAACTGTGATCTTTTCGAAAAGAGTATTATCCAAAACTACTTGATCTAACTTGTAATTTACTTGTAATAAATTTGGTTATAGGCTGTATAAAAGAAAGGTCCATAATTGGATAATCCATTAAGTCAGATCAGTGGAGATCAAATGAATGTCAATTCTAAAGATTTATCAGCATCAAGTATATTTTAGTTATAACAGATTGGGCAGTGTAACACTTGTCACTTTAGTTAAAAAATATTTATTTTTCCACGATAACTAATTTTTTGTGGCTTTAAGTATTAATGATCTAAATATTGTCAAACAAATGTTGTACGAAGTGTTCTTATCATGTATAAGTAAACGCTTAAGAAATTTTTACCACGTTTATAGGAATAGTACATGAGAAGTCATGTAATTGTCAACGTTTGTTGAAATTTAAAATATTTATCGAACATCGCAAAGCCGACTTGTCTATATAGTTTGGCTTTTGTAATGTGGGCCCAATCCTTTCCATCGTAGATAAAATTCACCTAATCCGGCTTGAATGACTGTGTTTCAGTTCCTGTGAAGGAATCATGAAAAATAAGATCGCCTTTATTGCAGGATTTAGTGACAATGGTATAAAACATTGTTTGCCTTTATGGTCTCATCGTATAAAATATGCCGACCATATTTTTTTTTAAAACAGCATGAATTAAAATAAAGGTCAACTTCAAGAATTAATTAAAATAATAGTATGTAAAATATACACAAAATTTCCAATAGTAAAAAATAGTTCAATAGTTTATACGTTAATGACCGTGAGTGATTTAATATAAGAGCTAATTCAAATTTTACATTTTAGTGATTAACCAGGCCGTCAGCTAGATAGGTATCTTAACTATTATTACAGTAATTTAGTCAGGCAATCAGTCCTGTCTACTGCTCCATTATAAGTTCTGTACAATATAAGGATTGAAAATAACATTAAATTTAAATTTTAATATGAACTCTGGTAGATAAAATAATATTGGAAGATCGGGTAGAAGGCTAACAATCAGACTAAAAGAGAATCGCAAATCAAATGCCTTTGAAGAGTATATATCGGCACTTCCGCAGTATTCTATTGAAATCTAACAGACAATTTAACCAGTTATTATTTTTAGCATGCGTATTCAATGCAAAAACATGAACAAGTTCGTAATTTATGAAAAAAAGTGTGGTCAAACTAATTTTAATTCGAAATGAGCAAGCAGAAAATGCATGTAAGGAAGTTTAGTTTTAATTTAACCTAGTGTACATAAACGATTGGATGTTTCCAAATTTCACACTCCCACAAAAATTTGAATTTTCTGCTTGGTTTCCTTTGAGACGTTATATAAATATGTTTTCTTTCAGTTACCCGAGTATAAATTGTGAAGGAAATATTTCTATACCCGACAAAATTTATTTAGCTTATTCTCAGGGAATAGATACTTATAATTAAAATGTAACTTGAGTAGTTTTTTTTTAACTAGGCTGTAAACCTTAGCAAATACTTCTTGGAAACGCATACTTGCTGAAGATTATAGCGTCAATTTTTTAAATACTTGATAAACTATGTTGTGGCATTAAGGCTCATTGCCATCTCATACATTCGACAGTTTTATTACGCCTTTTGATTATGCTTTATTTAGTATATTGCTTATATTATACAAAAATTAAAAATTTTCTAACTACACTTTGCCTAACGTGTGTATGCATAGCTGTGCGTACCTCGCAGTAAGTAGTCTATGAATTTAAAAATAATTTATTTAAAATAGGTTCGACCTCTTAAATAACTTTGATTAAATTAATAAAAAATTAACATGACATAGTTTTTTAGTCAAGTTTGCTCGCATGCGATAAATAATAATCTTATTGTAGCTGGCCAATCGAAAAATAAACAGCAAAACTACTATTATCCACAAGTTCTGACACTTTTATGCTTCATATGATCATGATCAGAGTACGTTGGCAAACTGACTAACGATTCTTAAATCACAATGCATATAGATGGAAAGCACAATAAACTAAGTTACTCTCAGCTTCAAAATTCTTGCGTGCACTAAGAATAAGAATAAGAAATGCTTTATTCAATTATATATAAATACTTTTTTACTCCAGGAGTATGTTTCACAAAAGTTTAACATTGATATAGGAGTTGAAATCAAGTTTAGGCTTTGTCTGAACGGGATTTGTGCTGCTGTACGTTTTGTTTGAAAAAAGTGCTTAAAAAATATATTTATCAATTAGAGCAACAAAAACAACGCTGTGTATGCTGACTATATCTTAATCGAATATACACTTAAACTAGCTGAGCAGCATTCCACGCATTGATGGAATGAGTTGAGAAACTATTTATCGACTTATAGAAGTTCGACTAAGTAGACGCAAGAAATTATCTGCTGACTAGGATATGTCAATTATAAGCATTTTGATTGATCAAGTTAGTTGCGGATCTAGATGACTTACCTTAGTCCTTCCAAACTACTTTCAAATTTCATTTATTGTTCGCACTCCGTCGTTATCGATCGTAACGATTAGCACAACAATACTACATTGCATAGGTTGCTTAAGTTGGTTATTGGACTGCGTTTGCGCGGGCGGAGATAACACTTATTTAAATCAAGGATGTGATCTGGATATAAACTCAAGCCCCATTATATTAACACATTTGCCAATATCGACAAAGTACTGTATAGTGTAGAAAAGGAAATTCATCCAGTAGATCGATTTCGTCTATATTGGGAACTCATCACGTACTGTCCAGAATTTGCCATGTTTAATTCAATAACACCTCTGCACGTAGCGTGGTGTCTGTTCTATAAAGTCAGATTTGGACAGTTGGTTGGAACCACTATGTCTAAAATTATGCTAAATAGGCTCCACCTAAAGAAAAGGCTAACTAAGAAACCTAAGTTAGAACATAACTGAAAATTTGTGCGTATTATGCGGCAAGGTAGATCAGTGCTTAGAGCAACAGATTCAAAAACAGACGCTCCCAGTTTCAAATCCTGTCTATGGCAAATTCTAGGCAATAGGTGATGAGTTCCCAATAAAGACGAAACCGGTCTACTGGATGAACTACCTTTTCTACATAATATAAATCTCAGTTCATAATGACAAATGTATGTACATAAAAAACTAGTTGTTGATATCAAGATCGCAAGTTAAATAATTTTTTCGGTTATTTTGTTTTTATCCAACTGCACGCAGAAATGATGATACTTGTTTGGACTTGTGAAAGTGACACGCCAGTTCAACCTCGGTGAGCTCGCTCCACTCTGATATTTAATTCTAAGCGCTACATCAACGATTTAGACTGGCAGATTAGTCTTTCACATATTTGTGAGATGAGCTATAAAACATAAATTTAAAGCAATACCATCAATTTTGATGATAATTTTCTTAACTTTATAGTTGTTCCTCAAGTAGCAAGAGAATAAAATTAAACGAAATATGTCTCTAAATGTTATTTAAAGGACATCTCTGAGTTACGCCACGATCCTTTGTGAATTCAAAATAGGAGTTGTATATTGTTGAATTTGATCAATTAAACTTTCTGATAGGACACTGTTGGAAGTATCCTGATGCTGGTTGCAGGTTTCGCTCGATAATTCGTTATATATTGTGACCAAAATTGATAATAGAAACATGATTTGAAATAAGTATTGAAATCGAGACGAGTAAATTTTGGAATTACCCATGCCAATTACTATAGATACAACTTAATGTACATTAAAGGTACGGAGGTCAATTAGTTTGATACACTTATGCACTTATATTAAATATATCGCCGTTGTACTAATTAATAGCCGCTAAATAACAGCTTTCAGGGAAATATTCTGAGTAACGAAATTTAGAGCATCTGCTCCTTAGGAAGTATACTCATATTTGATTGTATAGCAATCGGAAATTCAGAAATTCCAGGCAAGTAAACGGTATTCCAGACAATTTGGGGCTTTTCTTATATATATGCATTGCTGTTTAATCCTCGCTTGTCGGTTTTCCCTCGTAATGCGACTATAAATATGAAAGATCGAACCGAGCCAGAACGTGTGATTGACGATATTTTTACTTTGTTTCGTGAACTATTAGATACAACGGGATTGGTCTATAGATTTGTTATCACCACCCGCGCAATCAATGATTGATTAAATGAAACAAAATATCTGATTTCGTTTTTCTAATATATACATTGCGGGATCTTCTCTTTTAGTCGGTTTTCCGTCATGTTCTGATGATGACCATAGCAGGTCGAAACGCATCAGTACGTGGGACAGACAGTATATTCGTTATGTCTCACGACTGGTTAGATACAGTTGAATTGGTGTTTATCTAAAGCTGGCAAGCTTTATTAAATAAAATTTTATCACAAACCTCGCCATCAATAAATGTTTAACATAATGTAGTGTCAGTTTGCCTTTCGTAATTTATTCCATTCTTCCAAATAAAAAACTTGCCATGTAAAGTGGATACAAGTTTGGCCTATCGCTGTTAGATTTTAGCTGACGAAATATTTGAATGGTTATGTAATATTTTTCTGAGATCAAGTATACAATTTTAAGAATTTGATATTTAGATACATTTTTGCAATATTTCCAGATGAACCTGTAAATATTTTTTTTCTAAAATTCCTTATAACTAAACTTTCGCCTAATTTAACATTCTGGTCTTAATAAGTCAATTTTGCACATAAATATTACTAACTGTCATAGCATTATTCAATGTAAATATTTCATTCAAAATACAGTGTGTAATATTAACCACACCTATTAATACAGCAGACGTTCAAGTAAAATATTAGCTAAGTGAGGTTATTCTGCAGCACCCTAGAGCTGCACGATCGATACCAGTGTCAGGCCGTTCGTGTTCCTTAGACGTATCACTTGCTTTCACTTCGTTGTCGTGCGGAATGTTATCGCGAGCTATACTTAATGATGGTGTATTGACAAAAAATGTTTTATAATGACTTATAAGATTTTATTCGCACTTTAAAATGTTTTTCTGAACCTACTGTGTTTAGCTTCGGTGCTTGGCAAGGATATGTCATTGCTTCAACCATGTTCAATTATGGTACGGATGCAGTCTTAGCTGAGGTCACCTCGAAACTTCCCGGATAGAGATTAGTGGTCGGCGACGATTTGTCCCCCTCGAGTATGTTGACGAAGAAAAATTTCATCGAGCCTTTAATTGCGCTCAAAAACTGTTCATGTGTTTTGGCCAGAGGCTAAAGGCGTCGTTATAGTCAACTTCAATGCGGAAGCTATGATCGTGCTATATAGTGTACTGTTGCCCGTTTTCAAGTAGTTCGTTCACCTAGGATCTCCGGTGACACAAAACGGGTTTGCTTTCACCTAGATAATTGAACGTATAAGCCTTGTAACTGGTGGCTTTGGTAAATTTTGCAAACCACTTTTGGTTTCTCTTCCATTCCACAAAGCACAAAGCCACTGATCTAAAAGTCAAGCACACTGTCCACTCTACTTTATGCTGCAATTATTTGTTTGGGGTACAATCACGGCTACCAGTCCTCAGACATGTGTGTACATTTATGCATTCTCTTGATTTACCATAAACAGCGAACCTAGTTTAGGAAAATCAATCGCGTTGGTTTGGGTATTGTTTAATTAAAGTCAATTTCAAGTTCCGTTTGCCAGGCTAGCGCGACATTCCCGGTAGATAGCTGGAACCGCAATAGGTGTAAGTCTCCCATCTCTTGCCCGATACTATTATTAACACATCTCTTGCAAATATTGAATTAAAATTTTTTATAATGTTACCACGCATAAGTGAAAGCGAGATCTGCTTCTTAGACTTAATTCGCGTCAGTTTCATTCATCCGGCAATTGATGTAAAGCAGTTTAATGGTCATCATTAAAGTAGAATAATTTAACGCTCAGGCAATTGGAAATTTAAAATATCAATCTCCTTCTGTTTGGAAAATGTTTTGGATATTAAGAAAGAAGCGCGCTTGTTTTGTTAAACATAAACCATTCTACTAAGAAGGCACTAATTTTTGGTTGACTCTTAATGTCCTATCTTAGTTAATTCGGGTCACTCAGAGTGCAGTTTAGCCGCTAACGACTTCAATTAAGCCGCCATTTAGCATCCCATCTTTCTCTAGCTGACTTATTCTTTCAGTCCTTTACTGAATTTTCAGTGTGTTAACCTGGTGAAGGAGTTCGGTAACTTGAGCTGATATTGTAGCAATAGACAATTTTGTGGCCGCATCACTCTTTTGGCAGTAATCTCCTGCCCTATCTTAGGCTGAAGTGAATACAACAGAAAGTCCTCACAGAAGTATACGAATTAAGATGAAACCGTCAGTACAATGTTGAAAGCAGACGTCGAGCCACAAACGTCAATATAAATTAATAAGTATTTTTACTTTGTTATACTAAATGGGGAATTGCTGCATTAAGTGTATATCGTTATCCAGCTGTTCTCTACCTGATCAAATATATTTTATGAACTCCAGGTGTTCGCAATACGAGAATCAAGCCACGAACTAGCAATGATTCAGATCATACCTCAGTACTTTTTCCTGCATTTAACAGTCTATGCGTATACTAGAGCTCGTTTCCAGCTAGGCCGTTTCCTGTTACGCTATATTGATGACGAAGGAAGGCTTGAACTTGTCCATACATTTAAATTACGGCAGTTTCGTTTTGTTCTGCATCTGGTTTCTGAATATTTTTCACTAAATTTTTGGTAAACATACAGACCACGAATTAACACAAAACATAGTTTATAGAATGTTGTATATTCAAAATTATATTGAATAGAGCAATGATTTTTACGTTAAATTGTGTTAAAACACATATTCACTTTGGCAAGTTTGAGCAATTACAAATATGATTACACGCAATCCATCACATAATAAAGACAAATAGCAAGCATTCAGCTTCAATGTAAGGTTTTAACTCATAATTTTAGGTTGACAAAAAGCCTACTACATGTAGTCAATCAGAATTTAAATTGTTTAAGTCAAGATATTTGTAAAATAAAATGCAACCATCTGCATTAAATATTTCTTTAATAAATGCTATGTGAAAAAAATCTCTCCTAAACGGTAAATATTGTATGTACCTGGATCGCATACGCACTTATTTATAATAAGCTGATCAGAATTAATAAAGGATTAAACTGAATAACTTTAATTATCACACATTTAAGCCTCTTTATCGTAGTCTTGTATAAATCGCAGGTTAAGAAATACACTCTACTGGCATTCTGTTAAATCGGCCACTATTATGGCTCATAGCCATATTAAATAACCATAACTGGAAAACCTAATTCTATAGAACTAAAAGTAAATATGAAGTACATTGTTATTTGACAGGCTGGAGAACAACGTTGACTCGAATACGCACTATCAATGTAAGTATTACATGAAATGATTTTAATTAAAGTAATGCAGGAATACATTTTGATAATATATTCATAGGTGAACAAGTGTATATTGTGGGCAAAACCCTAACATTTACAACGACAAATGCCTCACCACCTACAGCATGCACTAAATATGCGTACTAATGTGGCTTTTGTACAATTCTTGGTTATGCAGGAAACTAAGGCTTTTCTGTTGATAAGTAGAGAATGGACTTTGTTACCTGCTCATAACAGCCATTAGACAGTAATTTACTTTTCACTTTCTATATTCCTCGCCTATTAAATGTGATGTGACCTGTTTGTCAATTCTGAAATTACAGCTCCGATATACCTGCAGTTTAAAATATGAAGCTAGGTTTTTCCTGATCTGGACTAACTAGAATTAAATACATGACATCAAAAGGCACCATTACCTTAGTTCTATTACTTATATCTTGAATTCTGCTTACTTGCTCAAAAAACAAGCAACCGAAGAATTTCCCAGTAGTTCACAAATCAGCTAAGGTATGTAATCTAACAGTGCTTGTAACAGTGAATTGATCATTGACTATGGCAGTCTCATAGGACGTTATTTATTGTTGGTTTTTCCACCACCATATTAACAAACCCCGCATCAATTACGATTTTTATCTCATTTATTATCATCATCTTAACTTTGGCGATTTCATCTTATGCTCCATCCAGGCAATCGAATTTCGTTTTATTATTTGCAATTTTGATAACCTTCCCTAGAGTCTAAATTGTATGTTATCTAAACGCATTTATCTTTATTTTATTGCCTGCCCTTCCACTGATTTATTTTAAACGTCTTGATTTTGTTTGTAAAGTAATGAAATGCTTATTTTATTTCAAACGATTCCAGACATGAGGTATAATAAATTAAATTAGCTCTTGACTAGTGTTATACAGCATGCTAGTTGGTCAAAACTTAGATGTTTGTTCAAACAAAAACATAATTATCAAGGGTAATACAATTGTGCGGGTGGTGGTAACAATCCTTTAAATCGAGTATGCGAGCTTAAAATAAACACCAATCCCTTTGTATTTATTCAGCTCAAAAACAGTGCAAGACTACCGTCAGTGATTGATTGTTTAATTTTATTACCCACGCATATGTGCGTGACTGCATAGAAATTTTGCAGCCAATATTTCCAGTCAATAGCAATTTATGCGAGGCTATTAGAGGTAAGAGTGGCATATCTAATTTTATTTTCAAAATATATTGATTGCGGTTTGATCCTCGCTAGTCAGTTTGCCATCGTATTCTGATGATGATCATGGAAGGTCGAAATGCGTCAGTACGGGTGACTGACGGTATTTTTTCTTTGTTGTTGGACTGATAAAATACAATGCGATTGGTTCTTATTTCAAGCTTGCAAACTTGATTTGAAGTATCATTATCGAGGAGTATTTTACGGCCCAAACATTCCATCATATAAGAGCTCATATTCAAAAAAAAAAATATATATATATATCTGACAATAATAATAACTCAGTTTTACATATTCCTATGCTACTTTGAATGAAATATCAAGCAATTCACTAGATAAAGCACATCGTCGACGGTTAACTTTGACTTTCCATTTGGTAACATAAAAACATGTTTAATATTATGTTTTTTTGTAACTAATGCATCACAAAGTATTTAAAAGTAAAGCATTATTTACCCTGGTAAAAGCAATTTGATAGAAAAACTTTACGCTGATAAGTAAGACGTATTTATTCGGGAAAGACAACATATTGTTTTTGGCCTTAAGTGCTGGTTTTTCTGAAATATGCTCGACTATATTTTTTTAAATTGCATTTTATAATTCTGTATCGATTTTTGAGCAAATGCATAGTTAATTCTCTTCAAATAAAATATATCAATATAGCATGTTAAATTGAAAAATGATATGTGAAGAAAGCAGCGGAAGTTAAATCTACTTGTGATTATAAAAGTATCTTCTGGTAATACTTCATAGAAGAATCGCGTAAATCTTGACCTCAGAAAGAAGTAAATGTGCTCTCTTCAATTTTTACTCGCAATAATGTTATTACATGAGTATATTTGTAGAATGCGTCTGAAATTTAACTAATGAAAATGTTTATGTGCGTCCATTTTGTGTCGTCTGAACCTCTGAGCAGGTGCCACATACAAATTTATGCGAAAGAAAATGATATAATAATTTTTCCTTTCATTTTAGCTCCAATTATAAAATAATAAGTTTATTGTGCCAAACCAGGTATAACCTTTAAATTCTTATTCTATCTGCCAACGGAATTCTTACCTAGGCGGTTACCAGCATGTTACAAACTCATGAGGCTAGGAATTCCCTGAAGTAGGAAACATAAATGCTGAGAGACTTATTGGATAATCCTTAATTTAATTGCTGACGATTTTCAAAGAATTCAAAATTTGTCGACAATTCTTTTCTAAAAAGGCTGGATGTGGTGAAAAGCTGGAAACGTTATCGCTCTTGACTTATCCATACAAGAAATTTAACTAATGAAAATGTTTATGTGCGTCGATTTTGTGTCGTCTGAACCTCTGAGCAGGTGCCACATACTAATTTATGCGAAAGAAAATGATATAATAATTTTTCCTTTCATTTTAGCTCCAATTATAAAATAATAAGTTTATTGTGCCAAACCAGGTATAACCTTTAAATTCTTATTCTATCTGCCAACGGAATTCTCACCTAGGAGGTTACCAGCATGTTACAAACTCGTGAGGCTAGGAATTCCCTGAAGTAGGAAACATAAATGCTGAGAGACTTATTGGATAATCCTTAATTTAATTGCTGACGATTTTCAAAGAATTCAAAATTTGTCGACTATTCTTTTCTAAAAAGGCTGGATGTGGTGAAAAGCTGGAAACGTTATCGCTCTTGACTTATCCATACAAGAAAATGTTCGATAGACTGGCCTACTTCTGCCGACGTGTCGAACTTGAAGCTCTTCAAAATGCAGAGGCTGGACCATCGGTAGAACTTGAAGATCTTTTTATGGAAGAAAGTAAGATTTTAAAGAGCTAATCTTGAACATTTTTTATACGCGCATAAATATTTACCACCTTCTAGCAGTAGAATTATATAAAAGTATGGAAGTTGGTACGTTTCTTTACTATCATCCTGGACTCGATTTACAACCTTAGTACGCTGTTTTTGTCTACAGATTTCATCTTTTAATATTTCTGTTTTGCGAGAGAGGATGCTTCCTCTATAAATAGTCTCAGATTAGCAGTCATTATATTGTGATAATTCCTCAGCGATGTAAGACAACTCCTTTTGTCATTTGTTAACTGATAACTCATGAAATTGTTCATGCCTAATTTGAAGAAATAATAAGCAAAATAACACTTCACAACCAATTTTATTTATCTAACTATCCGCCTAAATGATGTATTAGGAATTGCATTTTAATTTCCAACACATTTTAATCACCAAAACTTTGCTCCATCATCCTATATTCGATTCGCTCTCATAGTCCGATTTCTATACTGCTGGCCTATTACCTCAAACAAATGTTGCTAGATGACTACACAAATAATCAAAGGAAAACAAGACAAACCAGAAATAATTTTAATACTAGGATTTGTAGCCTCACTGTACAATTCTTTAGAAAATAATTCAATAAACGATATAATGACGGTATTTTTGCTATTTTGTCGGAGTGGTTAAGTAAATTAAGATCTGTGTTTATTTCGAGCTCGAAACTAGATTTAAATAATTGTTTTCAACACTCGCGAAATCAATGATTGATTATTTGTATAACTTATATATATGTGGCGAAAGCTGCAGAAATTTAATTATCGTGACTGCATAGAAATTGTGCAGCCGACACTTCCAGTCAGGTACAATGTAGGCGAGACTACAAGAGATTAGAGTCGCGTATCTCATTTTCTCTCTCCCCTCTCTCTCTCTATACATATATATATATATATATATATATATATATATATATACATGCATTGCGGTTTGACCCTCGCTAGATGGTTTTCCGCGTACTCTAATATTGATCATGGAAGGTCGAAACGCGTCAGTACATGTGACTAGAACTAGTTAAATTCAATGAGATGGGTGTTTTTAGGCTCAAAAAATTGATCTAATTAATAAACACGGGATCTTTAAAGAGTCCCAACACTAAGATTTAGATAATAAACTTAATTTTATAGATATTTAGAAAATTAATCATTCCGAACACCTGCTAGACCAGGAAAGATTAATACTGTGAAAGGGATCGAAATCAGTTCTTTCATTTTCGAGGTGATCATGGAATCATTCAATGAAAGATATCCTATTGATTTATTCTTGATTGCGGAGAACTAGTATAGGCAAACTTAAGTATTTTATGTTCCGTACCTAGTAATAAATTAGTGCAAACAAGACCAGAAATGTAAGTCACAGTCAGCATAAACAAAAGGTATAATTTCATATACATATTTGTTTCGTGCCTACTGGGACTCATCAATAGTAGCTGTCAGTACGTCGCAAACTCACTACAGATTTCTTTTAATCAAGGTTGCGATCTTGGTTTAAACACCTGACCCATATTTATTTACAATTTTCAGTATAAACTAATTATGGTATAGGCAATTCATCACGTAGACCGGTTTCGTCCTTATTGTGAACTCATCACGTACTGCCCAGAATTTGCCACGGACAGAGCTCAAACATGGGCACGTCTGCTTCAGAATCTTCTTCTCTAACCACTGAGCAACACACAATTTTCTCCTTAATACTAACTAATGTTTCTTGGTTAGCCTTTCCTTTAGGTGGAGCCTATATAGCATCCCTTTAGCCCTAAAGTTCCAACTAACCACCCACAATCTGTCATTATAGAACAGACACCACGTTCAATGTGGAAGTGATATTTAAATGAACTTTTATATAATTAAACGAACATTTTTGCACGGACGTTAAAAAAAATTACTTTTAATCAAGGTTGCGATCTTGATATACAGGTTTGGTCAGGAACGGGTGGACTTCTTTCTGTCATGATTTCCCATACGTATGTGTATCAAAACTGCAGTTGAGACAACTTCATATGAGATCATTCGCAAAGTGACCCCAAATCTAATTCACCATATATTGTACCTTGAGTCTGTAAAAGGCACCAACACTGTTACTTTGTAGATAGGCTAAATCCTACATCCTGACAATTCGTATTTTCAGGAGATTAAATATGTTAAGGCTTTGTTCAAAATTGTTTATTAATTATGTACCTGACTCCAAAACCACAGCAAGACTTATAATATCATCATTTTTATCATCATTTCCAGCCACACAAAAGTCAAGTGACTAATGTTTCACTGCCAGATAACCATGAGTGGAAAAAAGTATATAAGTGAATTTAGATAAATTATTATTGAGATTTACGAGAGAGGGAGAGGGGTAGAGAGAGAAGGAAAACCTTGCTACTATGAGTAAATTTATCAGGATAACTCACAGAAATGAGGCAAACTAAACCTCTCCACAACACCATTATGGCCAAGTTAGCATTCGGGCAAGGCGACATCAGCAACACAGCTTCCTTGCGGATTTCACCGTATCACGTCATAAACAAACCGAACCTCGCAGCTAACTTTGCCCTACTAAGAAAAGAAAGTTACGAAGATGATTCTACTATACATCTGCAACAAGATCGCCACTGAGCTCGATTCGCTGCCATATCGCTAAGGGTTTCTAACCAAGAACTGTGATGTGCACGAGGACCCCATCCCGGCAGACGAGTGGATCCTATACTACCCAATTTGGATGTAAGTGACTTTAATTGTTTCTGTCATGTCAAAATCTGCCCACCTTGTTTCTTACGCCAATTTGGTGCTGGATGAGAGAACAGAGCTCTATTGGGCAATCGGAATGAGGGCATACGCAAAACGTGACCGAGCCAACGAAGTTGATGTAGCCTTATTTGCTTTTCTAAAGACGAGCACTTATTGTCAGATCCAAAAATACGTCTACGGATGTCAACGTTAGTTATTCGTTGTTGGTAACCAACATGTGCTATACTTCTCAAACAACGATGATCGAATGCCTGTAAGCGTCTCAGATCATCAACTCTAAGAGGCCAAGTTTCACTAGCATATAGTAAGACTGCGCGTACAGATGCATTGTAAACACGACCTTTAAGGCAAAGTGAAATATTCGCGTTTCTCCATAAATGACGAAGGTTCGAGAAAGCTACTCTAGCTTTCGCGATCCGTATTCTCACCTCGTCGGACATATTGCATACGTTATTGATAGAGCTCCCAAGATATGTAAACCTGTCGACTATGTCAAGATCTTCATTCTGCAGTCGCAACGTTGGAGTGAGTGGTGGGTGATCCTGTAACAGTATCTTACATTTAGAGGGTGCGAATTTCATACCGAAAGACGGAACAACGTTTGCTAATCTATTTAAGGTGGTCTGGGCAGCATGCTGATTGTCGAATAATAGTACGATATCGTGCGCATAGTCAAGATCGACTAGTTTATCTCCCGGGAGAACTTCAACTCCAGCGTCCTGAATGTGTGAGAGAGTGTTGTTCATAATAGCATCGATTACAAAATTAAACAAAAATGGGGAAAGTGGACAACCTTGACGAACACCACTGCTGGTTGTAAAGTTATGCGTTAATTCGTTGTAAACCTTAACGCGACCAGAATTATTTGTGTAGAGAGCTCGTATAATATTAACAAATTTAGTGGGCACACCGCTTTTCGACAAGATATGGAATAAAACATTGCGATCCACCGAATCAAATGCACCCTTGAAGTCTAGAAAGACGACTATTGTGGGACGGTGATATAAATGTCTCTGTTCGAGAACTTGCCTTAACGTAAAAATATTATCTATACAACCTCGTCCTGCGCGGAATCCGGCCTGTTCTTCTCTTGTTTGTGATTCACGTGAAGCGCTAAGACGACGTAGGATAATCGAAGCAAATAACCTTGATACGACCGGAGTCAAACTTATACCACGATGGTTATCGCACGAATTACGATTGCCTTTTTTGAAGATGGGAATGATGGTCGACTCATTCCAGTCAAGTGGTACGGTTTCCTCATTCCAAATAGTATGAAAAAGTTTGGTCAACGCTCCTGAAATTATATCGCCACCATCCTTAAACAATCCCGGAAACAGATCATCGGGGCCGGCGGCTTTGCGGCGCTTAAGAGATAGGATTGCATCGCGTACTTCTAACTCGGATTGTTCTTCGGGACTAATATTCCACACTGTTGATGCAGACATGCTTTCGGGAAGCGGAACTGACGCGGGTGGCCAAGAAAATTGATCTCTAAAGTGTTCAGCCCACCTGTCAAGACGACTTATTTTATCGGTTATTAATTCTTTGTTACTATCATTTATAGTTTCGCTAACTTTTAACTTTCTCGGACCTGTTGTGCGTATAAGTTGGAACAAACAGCGACTGTTACCTGACGCGAAAGCTACTTCCATTTCTTCAGCCTTTCTGCTCCAAAAGTTTTCAAGATCGCCTTTTAGACTGCGCTTAAGTTGGCGTCTTATATTGCGACGGGTATTATTATGAGTCGAGCCAGGTGGAATTTGGCGCCTTATTTCGAGTATCTCCATAGATTTTACAGAGAGCCAGTGATTATTTCTACGGGGGCCTGCTATGCCACATACAGTAATACCTGCATTGTGCATAGTGGAACTTATCTTGGACCAAAGTATATTCGGATTTTCGCTATTCAGACCAGTTAGATTAGCCTTAAGAATATTTTCATAGTTTTGTCGGATGGACGGTTGTTCGAGTTTGCCTACATCAATTTGGGGTTTATTCTTAATTATTTTCCCGGAAAATTTTAGAGCAAATCTACAACGGATAAGTGCATGGTCCGAGTCGACATAAGTGTTCCAAAAAGAGCGACAATCCTGGATGCAACCACGCCATCTATAACTAATTGCTACATGATCTATTTGAGTCCACCGTTGTCCGGGTGCTGGAGGACGCCATGTAGCACAACGTTTAACACTACGTCTGAAATTTGTACTACTTAAATATAGTCTATGTTCAGCGCAGCTATCCAAAAGCCGTTCACCAATATCATTGCGAGTCGAGCTTAGAGTGTATCTTCCACCTAAATGAAATTCCGTGTTGCTTAAGCGACCAACTTGAACATTCATGTCACCCATAACCAGGACTATATCCGAACTTCGTGCTTTACTTAGTAAGGAGCTTAATTCGGAGTAAAAAGCGTCCTTGCTTTCTTCTGTGCTGCAATCGGTAGGAGCATATGCAGATACAACGAAGAGGCAACGATGATAACGGTTTTTTGCTTTGATTTTAGTAGATGTATTTAAACGTGCCGCACACAATCGACTATTTAAAGGGATCCATTCAATTAAGCAAGCTTCAGCTCGCGCGCTAAGGGCAATACCAACGCTCCATTTACCGGCTTGAGAGGACTCTGTGGAACCAGATGTTCGAAGCCAATAACGCGTAGATAGGGATGGTGCAACTAGTTCTGTAATACACGTAGGATCCTGTATTCTGGTTTCAGATACGCAACATATGTCGATTTCTAATTTATCCAACGTACGAGCAAGAGATTCTTGCTGTCCAAGTTGTTTTAATGTTCGCACATTAAATGCGCCTACGTTAAAACCTAACTTAGGTTTAATGAATGATCGTCTACAAGAACCATTTTCGATATTTGGCAACCTAGTATTGGGCTCAGTGTTATGATCTAAACCAACCATATTTATAGTATCTAAAAGAGAGTTATTGTAAGATTGAGAAGAGGAAGGGGAAGGAAAGGACGCAGAATCGAATATAGAGTTGGAGTTGCCTGCAGTAGCCTGTTTTCGTTTATCCACCCTGCACGGCTCAGCAGATAAGGCGACCCTTTTTATACTGCGCGACGGCCGATGCAGTATGTAATTATTGTAAGTTGTACTTGTCATGGTTATATGTGGACTGTAAAAGAACACTAGGTCGCCCATTCCTAGTGATGGTTTTTATTCTGAGTTTTCCTTCTCCTAGATAGTCTGCCAACCAAAGCTGATGAGCACTATCTGCCCAGATGCCAGTGGCCAGAGTTTCCTTCAGCAGCCGAAACTTGCCCCTCACGTCTGGAACGCTTGCTCTCATTCCGTCACTACACATTTAACAAAAAGTTACAGTGCAGTTAGACCAAACTCGAGGCTTCACATGAAACGGGATGATGGCTGTCCCTTTAAGGCCCGGCAAGGTTCATGTTACCAATCCCGGGTTGACTAGCTTGAGCCCGCCGGTCGTCAAGCCGGAATTTCTATGGCTACGGGCCAATATAATACGGAAATAAAGACTTGCCGTTAGAAAAAATAAACGAGTAATTTGAGTGTAAATGGCTTATAACACTTAAACATTAGTAATGTTTAAGCAAAAGCTCGGTTTAACGCAGTTTATTTCAACAGGTTATCATAGTTTTCTTATTTACTCGCGTATGTACAGCTATATCTATGCCTGTCTATTTTCATGTGTTAATCTACGCGAAAATTTCCGCACAATGAATTACAATTCTTCCTTCCGAAAAATCTTTTGGGAAAAAGCTTAAGTTTAAGAACTATTTTACTATCCATTTTTAAATCGAGCGCCTGCAATCCAATGCCGTATCCGCTTAAATAAATACAAAATAAAAACGTAACCTGGCCACAAGCCTAGCCAAATAGATCCGGCAGTTATACTCAAAACATTGTATAAAGGAAGAGTTTTCAGTACTAAAGAAGCATTCTGCATATATTATTATAGAAAAAAAGGTGTCTGCGACAAAAACCATCATGAGATAGCAAAAAAATGTAATCAATCGTCCTATTTGGTTGAATCTTCAGCTAGTATAACAATACGACAAATTACGCACATCAAAATGCCATATTTCCTCATTTTGACACGCGCATCATCTTCGAAACAGCCATGATGTCAAAGACACTTTGCATTCTCCGACAAAATGCAACCTATTTTGCAATGGAGCTACAAAAGCCTAAATTATACATATAAAAGTATCACATCGCGAAATCCTGTGAAAATCCCTACTTGTGAACGTGTTTTGCAATTCTTTAAAGCAAGTTTGCGAGTTTGAAGTAAACAACAATCACTTTTTTTTTAACCATTCGTTGAAAATATAGCAAAACTACCGTCAGACACACGTACTGACGCGTCTCGAACTTCCATGATCGTCATCAGAGTACGACGGATGCACAATTTCTACGTAGTCACAAACATTTATATTTTCCAGCTTTCGTCACACATATATCGGTAATACAAGTAAAGAACCATTGATTGCGCGGGTGGTAGTAACAGTTTTACTTTATATATATGCATTGCGGTTTGATCCCCGCCAGTCAGTTTGTCATCGTACTCCAATGATGATCATGGAATAACATTCGTATTTTATTTGCGATGTTCGCGTTTTTTGGGATTGGTGTTTACTTCAAGCTCGCAAGTTTAATTTAAAGAATTGTTACCACCAACCGCGAAATCAATTATTGTTTAATTGTATTCTCGAAATATAATGGGGGCCAATGAAAGCTACAAACAGCTAATGTTCGTGACCGCATAGAAATTGTCCAGCCGACATTTCCAGTCACGTAAAATGTATGCAAGACTACTAGATGTGAGAGCCACATAACTATTTGTGCTTTCCATATATATGCAATTCAGTTTTATCCTCGCTAGTCAGTTTGCCGTCGTACTCTGATGATGATCAAGGAAGGTCGAGCTCGCAAACTTTATTTAAAGAATTGTTATCACCAATCGCGCACTAATGTTTTTTTACTGTATTACCTATGTATATATATATATATATATATATATATATATATATATATTGATAGTTTCTAATTTCACCATTTTTAAAATGTAAGAACAAAACAACGTACTCCATGGAATAACATTTATTAATAAATCTTATTTCTACCAGTATCTACAGCCATTATTCTGGATTCGTTAGTATATTCGTTCATTCAATCCCACTGTACATGTGTTGTAACCAATCTCCTCTTCGTTATTCTAGCCTTTGTTTTGCGCAATTTAGACCACTACTTTTGTGCAATTTAGACCACTCCTTTTGCGTAACGTCATTTGGTGTGTCATCGCTTTCATTGTAATTGCGTCCGTAATTGATGTATGTGTCGCATTTTGCGAAGCGTTGGTTATTTTTAAAGGCATGTCAGTCATGTCTTTGTTCCAGTCCAATTTAATTTCTTTTTGAATTATTTTCTGCACGTTTAAGCAGGGCTTCAGCTTATTAATTGCAATAGCTTCAAAAGCTAGAAGCATTTTCTCTGTTTTTGCCTTGTAGAGAACTGAAAAATTGTTACTACTAACAGCATGACCTGTGAGTAGTACATGTTCGCAAATTGCTGATTTTTGTGCAGGAGCTGCACCCCTCTTTAATAGTTTTTGAGGGAGATGCTGATTTATTCTAGTTTCGAGCCTCTTTTTTGATCTGCCGATGTACTGAGCGTTGCAGGTACATTGAAATTTGTATACAGACAAAGGTGTTGACGTCACAGAGAGGCTATCTTTTTCATTCGTGCGCATCAGTTTTGTTGTGTTGAACACCACTCTCACCTGTATTGATGGAAACTGTGCTTTTGTCGCTCGAATTACTTTTCGTTTGAAGATTTCCGCTGGAAGATCACCTCCAAAGGGAACACTAAGCGTTACTATCTGGGGAGTTTGATTTTCTTCCAAATTGGCCACGATTTTGTTGCGTTGCCTCAAGTTGTATTCGATGAACCAGGCCGGATATCCATTATTTCTCAACGCTTCGCGAAGCAAATTTAGCTCTACTTCAATGTTGCCCGGTGAACAAATCCTGCGTATTCGTGTGCCCAAATTCATTATTAGGTTTCTTTTGTACGCCCTTGGCACACTACTCATATAATGGACATATTGTCCAGTCCAGCTTGATTTCTTGTGAACTGACCTTGAGAGAGTACCTTCTTCATCTCTCGTTATTCCTACATCTAGGAAGGATAAATATCCGTTTTTTTCTTCTTCTATTGTAAACTGGATTGCCTGGTCTACCTTGTTTATGTGATGTAGCAGTGAATTTGTATCTTCATTCTGTTCAACGACCATGAAAGTATCGTCAACGTAGCGCACGTAAAAATGAGCTCCATTGATAAATGGTTTCAAACCAGTTGTTTCTAAATGGTGCATGTATATGTCTGCCAATACTGGTCCAAGAGGACTACCCATACCTATGCCGTCAATTTGTCTGTAGAAGACTCCTTGGAATACGAATTGTACGTTGGATGTGCATAATAGAAGTAGTTCTCTCATGTCGTCCACTTCTATCATTGTTTCCGCTCCTGATGATCGTATATATTCACATAGGATATTTATAGTTTTATTTACTGGAATGCTAGTAAAGAGTGACTTTATATCGAGAGACACCATTTTCCTCTCTTTCAAATTTAGGTCGCGAATTTTTTCTACGAATTGAAAGCTATCTTGTACAACGTGGTCTATTCTTCCTTTCATGATAGGCTTTATAATCCGGCATAATAGTCTGGCTGCCTTGTGCTGTGGGGAATTTATCATAGATAAAATGGGCCTGAAAGGCGGAAGTTCTTCATTGTTGGTCATTTTGTGAACCTTGGGCAACCCATATAATATCGGTTGCGTTGAACCTACGGGCTTGGCGTGTTTGCATTCTGTAATAAAAGCATTTTGTGCTCTATGTTGATTTCTTGTTTAGCCTCGACCTTCGAAATAATTCGGTTTAGAATCTTCGTTATGGAATTTTCTAATTTTGCCGTAGTGTCGCGTTGTACCTCTTCGCGTTTAAATTTTGATTTGTCATTCAGAATTTGTAACATCGCCTGACTATAATCCGTATAGTTCATTAACACTACGCCTGTCCCTTTGTCTGGCTTCATGAGTCTGACTTGTTTGTTTCGTTGTAGCTCATTCAGTTCTTCTAGATGCCTTTTGGTGACCAGTTTATTGCCTTTGAATGTGCGCATATATTGGCCATACGCACTTCGGAGGTCTGATTTAAAGAGTGAGATGTCGTATTTTTCATTTGATTTGTGTTTTGTGGCATCTTCAAAGAAGCATTCCATTGATGCCTGCATATGCATTTCTTCACGTTCGTTTATTCGAGTTTTTGTTATGCAGTATTTCGGTCCAAGAGAGAGAACTTCATTTTGCGCAAACAATGATTATTCAGGTTAAGAATTGCCATGACAAAAGAGATTGGTAGAAATATGTAATCACGAAACTCGCGGTTGGTGATAAACAATCAGCAAAATTAAACGAATCCATTTAAATCGCCTGTCTAGTCAATTTTCGAAAGCAAGAGGGATTAAATACACATCTCTTTTTTAGAAACTAATTAGTATCCAAAAAGGTATGTGCTGTCATGAGAATAATTGTCCTTCAAATGAAAATTAAAATATAAGTATAAAAGGAATTAAGTTGGATTCAATATGTCCTATACAAAAAAACAGAAAACGGAAATGTACATAATGAGGCGTGCACACACACACACACACAAACACACACATCATTAAAATATATATATATATATATATATACATATATATATACAAACTGATATTAACAGTTTACCGGCTTAAAAGAATAAAAAAATTTATCTGATCATGCACGAACTCCTTCTGTTTGTGTAGCTGAGAATTAAGGTTGCCTCGCCTAATTGTTTCCGCTGTGTGTAAATATTTTTGGCTCATCTTGTTTCAAAAAACACCTGGAAATATACTTCATTTGGAGAGTCAATTTTTATTTAAAAAATGTGTTAAGCTTTTGTGGAAACGTTCTCAAGTTTTTCATCTCCGATTAATCTAACATTATATTGAGTTACCATTTATAAGAACCGGAAAATCCGGCCTATATGGCTCAGTGAGCGACCAATGCATCTTTTTCACCTACACAGCGTTGGACTTTCCACCTGTAGGCGTTCTGGTCTATTGACGAATAGTGGTTGTGTGTTTGGCATCCGAGATTTCGCAGATATTTTAATTCGTCGAGTAAATATATCGGATGGCGCATCTCATTTTAAAGATATACTGGCATATATCGTCATTAATTTCAGTACAGCTTTATTGCTTTTTTAGCGTTATTTATACTTTTACTGCTCGTCAAAGAGCATTTTGGAATACCCGTTTTCTAATAAAGTTAAATGAACATTGGTTGCGAGGGCGTTGATAGAATTTACTCGTAATCAAGACACCTGTCCCACTATGTACATACATCTGTCAGTATATACTAAGCATTGTATGGTGTGGAATATGGAGTGCATCCAGAAGGCCGGTTTCGTCCTCATTGGGAACCTATCGCGTAATGTCCAGAATTTGCCGCGGAGTGGGATCGAACCTGATCAGTTCGTGCTGAGTTCCCAATGAGGAAGAAAACGGTCTACTGTATGAACTGTCTTTTCTGCACTATACAATTCTTAGTTTATAATGACAAACGTATGTATTTAATGGGTCAGGTGTTCATATCAAGTTCGCGACCTTGATTATGGTAGTTGTTATCACTACCCGCGCAACCTATGCGCGTTTAATTCATTCAACGTAGTAGTTGAGTCGTATAACTCTAGACCACAGATAGGCATTCTCGATATACACACGCAGCAAATCAGGCAACTACTGGGGAATGCTCCATAAGAACGAAACCGATTGAATGGAATAAGTACTTTTTCCAATGCCGCGTTTTTCGTACGCGGGTTGTAGCTTTGCACCGACAGTTTCACAAAGATCCGATTGACCACAACTTCCATTTTCGTTTTGCCTTCGATTGGGCTGAGTTTGTATTCGTCCTAATGGAAGTGCGGTTCTATCAACATCTACAACAAAGATGTGTTAGATCCGCATTTCCATGGGGACGAATACAAACTCAGCCCGACCGAAGACAAAACGAAAATGGAAACTTTGATCAATCGGATCTTTATGAAACTGTCGGTGCAAGGCTACAACTCGTGTACGAATAACGCGGACTTGGAAAAACTAATTAGTCCATTCGATCGGTTTCGTTCTTATAGAGCATTCCCCAGTAGTTTTCCTGATTTGCTGCGTATGTATATCGAGAATGCCTCTCTGTGGTCTAGAGTTATACGACTCAAATTCTAAGCCGCTCGTTGAATGAATTAAACGCGCATAGGTTGCGCGGGCTGTGATAACATCTACCATGATCAAGGTCGCGAACTTGATATAAACACCTGACCCATTAAGAACATAAATTTTTCAGAATAAGCTAGGTATTGTATAGTGCAGAAAAGACAGTTCATCCAGTAGACCGTTTTCGTCCTCATTGGGAACTTATCACGTACTGATCAGGTTCGATTCCTGTCCGCGGCAAATTCTGGACATTACGTGATAGGTTCCCAATGAGGACGAAACCGGCCTTCTGGATGCACTCCATATTCCACACCATACAATGCTTAGTATATACTGACAGATGTATGCACATAGTGGGACAGGTGTCTTGATTAAGAGTAAATTCTATCACCGCCATCGCAGCCAATGTTCGTTTAACTTTATTAGAAAACGGGTATTCCAAAATGCTCTTTGACGAGCAATAAAAGTATAAACAACGCAAGAAAGCAAAAAAGCCGTACTGAAATTAAGGTTCATATATGCCAGTATGTCTTTAAAAGGAGATGCGCCATCCGATATATTTACTCGACGAATTAAAAAATGTCGTTGCAAAGCTACAACCCGCGTACGCAAAACGCGGCATTGGCAAATATGAAGCTGGCACTCCGCAATCAAATTTAAAAAAATACTGGCCTAATTAATTATGTTACCTGATCAAATCCTGTAATTAAACTTTAGTTGCAATTTACTATTTTTGCATGTTATTTCATTTTTAAATTAACGAACAGATGTACGTCTATCACATATATTGTGCTTGATTTAAATTTGGCTCTTGCATGTCAAGTAAGCGTCGTGTTCTTGTGACAACAAAGTAGTTGAAACGAGCATTTTTCGTGGCCACCTATCATGTTTATTTATTGCTGCCTTGTGTTTAATTTAACGGAGGCTAAAAGCAACGTCGAAAGTTTTTCTGCACATAAATCGTCAAAATGGCATGTTGCATGGTAGTCACACAGCGTGGACTCATAAAGAAACGACTTAAATTGTGTGTTCATTTAGTTTATCTCGATGGACGAAGGTGAACGCTGCATTGTTAAGTAAAACAAGGTGAAAGAAATAAGTTTAGTGCATTCATTAAGTATAATCCACTTAAAATAATAATATCTATATGCATAGATGCGTATATATATATATATATATATATATATATATATATATATATATATATATATATATATATATATATATATATATACGTTATATTAGTTAGAAATTTATTTCATCAATTATTGGAAACATGTCGAGTTCTTGCCAGAGTTTTCCTTGACCGGCGCTCGATCCTGAGTACATTGGCTTCGTAGTCATGCACTCATATGATTGCGCTAATAATACCTTGCAATACAGATCATTTTCTTTCCTTTTGCCAGAGCATTTTTTGCAGCTCATTGTCCCAAAACTTTAACTAGTTACCACCGATCCGTCATAATACGATTGACGTCATTCCATTTGGGGATATGACAATAAACCGGAAATTTATGGCAGGATTTTAATCATTTATATGTTGTCAGTACAAGCCAGAGTTATATATGCTATATATATATATATATATATATATATATATATATATATATATATATACATATATATATATATATATATATATATATATATATATATAAAGAGCAGGAGAGCCAATTACGTACCCGGTTTCAAACACTGTCCGTGGAAAAGTCTTGAAAGTACGCGATCAGTGCCCGATAAGCAGGAAAACGGACACCTGGATAGATTGCTTTTTCCACACTATACAATTTGTAATTTATACTGACAAATGTATGCAAATAATGTATCAGGTGTTTATATCGACATCGCAACTTTGATTAAATTAACTGTTATCACCTCCCGCGCAACCAATGTCCGTTTAATTATATAAATGTTCATTCTAATACCACTTCCCCATGTAACGTGGTATCTGTTTAATAATGACAGATTGAGGATGGTTAGTTGGAACTTTATTGTTAAAGTGATGCCATATATATATATAGGCTCCGCCTAAGGGAAATTCTAACCGAAATCTTTGGTTAGTACATAACTGAAACTTGTTTGAAGTGTACGGCAGGGTGGCTCAGTGGTTTGAGCACCAGTTTCGGAAGCAGACGTGCTCAGGTTTAACCCTGTTCGCAGCCAGTTCTGGACAGTACGTGATGAGTTGCCAATAAGGATGGAAACGATCTACTTCATAAATTGCCTTTTCAACACAATAAAATGCTTATTTTATACAGACAAATGTATGCACATAATAGGGTATGTGTTTATATCAATATCGCAACCTTGATTACAGTAATACCTATTAGGTATTGCGTACCTGATTACACGTTATTTTGAGCAGTATTATAAATAAATGCCAAACTGTGCATGAACAAAATGAAAAATCTCAAGTACACATGGGTCTCGAGTTTAATGCCGCGCTCTCTGTAGAAGACTGCAATACGCCAAATCAGCTATTGTATATATGGAGTCGGAATGTGTGGCAGTTCGACGATGCACCAAGAAAAATCGCAATTTGGTATGCGACGAACAACATTCTGATGTGCTTTCCTTCTCCAATAAAGAAAAGGACTGATGCTGAATAACTAAATTTGCTTGCAATATTACTTTTCTGATAAACATTAAATGTATTGTTTCCTACAGAATTGCGCTGAGGCGAGGCCTGACATTTCAATTTTTTGAAATACTAATTTACTTGTATTTTTATTTCGTGCATTTTATTGACTTGTCTCTAAACTGATTTTCAACCTAATTTAATGGGTGTAATAATTATTCACTATTCTCGCACAATGCGTAGTGATAAGTTACAATAAACGATAGAAATTAATTACGCAGAGCTCGGAGATTCTTAGAGAATAGTGTAATTTTTAAACGCCACGTGCCTTAGACATGCGATGAAGATAGCGAATAATGATTATTTGTAGGAATTTTGATTAGCAACAGTTATAAAACGTGATTTCGATTTTTTTCTGCTCTTCGTGTAAGCATATGAAGCTTAGTGTAATTTGGAGTTCTCGCGAAAAGAAAATGGCCTTTGTAAACTGCGTTTTATGTACTTGACTCATAATAAATTTATGCTTCAACACACGATTCATTTATAAAATCAAATAACAAATGTATAGACATTTATAAAATTAAACAAACATTGATTGCGCGGGCGGTGATAACAATGCCTTTATTCAAGTTTGCGAGATTGAATAAATCACCTCTTCCATTATGTAAAAACATTTAAACAATTTCTTTAATCAAGTTTGCGATCTTGATATAAATATATATATATATATATATATATATATATATATATATATATATATATATATATATAATATATATATATATGTATAAATTTATGCACATAATCGGTCGGATGTTTATATCAAGATTGCAATCTTGATTAACTAAAAGGCATAAACATGTGCGAAAAAATATAAAAACTCGACAATAAGTGCAGTCATATGCCATTTTCATGTGTAAATCAAGTTAGCGAGATTGAAGTAAACACCAATCCAATTTTATTTAACTATTCGTCGAACAACATAGCGAAACTATCATCAGTCACACCTTTTTACGAGTTTCGAACTTCCATGATGGCTATCAGATCACGACGGAAAACTAACTAGCGAGGATTAAACCGCAACGCATATATATGGAAAGAAAAATTAGATATGCGGCTCTCACATCTAGTAGTCCAGCATATATTTTACTTAACTGGGTATGTATTGCATATATATGAGACTACTAGAGGTGAGAGTTGCATGTCTAATTTTTTTCCATATATACGCGTAGCGGTTTGATCCTTGCTAGTCAGTTTGTCGCCGTACTCTGATGATGATCGTGGAAGTTCGAAACTCGTCAGTACGTGTGGTTGACGGTAGTTTTGCTTTTTCATTCGAAGACTGGTCAATTTACTATGTTAATTTCTAGTGCTAAATCAATAGTTTGCAAAGTAAGTCACTTATCACGAATTTTTCCGGAAATCTCTGATTGAGATTTCGCCTTATTCCACAAAAATTAATGGTATACTTCCTCAGAAGGCAATTCATGTGTAGTTTTGGAGAATATATAGTTAGATATACTTCAAAAAACAAGAAAAGTTAGGTTTTATTTCAGAAATGATAATGAAAAGAAAACAAAGATTAATTGAGAAACCAGACAGCGGAGTCTGTTTAACTATTGCATATATATATAATTTATACAAACATGCAATTGTAATTACTTTCTGATAGAATAAGTAAATTTGTGAGTGTTTATGCTAATTGCATCACTTTTTTGTAAGATGCACGCGTTTGCGTATACATGTTCCCGTGTGTTGGAGTGAATGTGCTTCAGTTGAATAAAGTATGCTTTATACACTAGCAGAATGGTGGGGGAAACGTCTTCAAACATGATGACGCGTACTCAACGGTTTCGCGAAACCATTTTCTAAATTTCTTTGTGTTGCACACCTATACCGCGTGCGAACTTAACAAAGCACCTGATGATTCATCATCACGACTGGAGCATCACGGAGTAAGCTTTAAATGCTACATGAATCCTAACTGGAGGCCAACGAATTTCGTGTCAATGCTCTCTCCCTCTTTCTCTCTACTCTCCCATCTTCCTTTTCTCTCTCTCTCTCACTCTCTCTTCACTTTGCCCCTCTCTTTGCCATTACTATCCAGTCGCAAATGTTGTTTTATTTCTTACACACACACACACACACACACACACATATATATATATATATATATATATATATATATATATATATATATATATATATATATATATATATATATATACTCATTTTGACAAGTCGACTTACTTAAAACAATGTCCACCATTTGAATTTTCTTCTACGCCTACATTAAAATTACTAGCATTATGACTAACCCACTCGTTCTTACATTACTAAATTTCATCAAATCCCTCATTCAATCGCTGATTTACTCTCTGTGACGTACACTTACAAGCACCCACGAATTCTTTTAATCAAGTTTGCGAGCTTGAAGTAAACACCAATCCCATTGTATTTAACCAGTCATCGAACAACATAACAAAACTACCGCCAGCTGCAACGCACTGACGCGTTTCGACCTTCCATGATCATCATCAGAGTACGACGGCAAACTGACTATCGAGGATCAAACCGCATTGAATATATATGGAAATCAAATTTAGATGCGGCTCTCACCTCTAGCAGTCTTGCATACATTGAACTTGACTGGAAATGTCGGCTGCACAATTTCTATGCAGTCACGAACATTAACTGTTTGCAGCTTTCGCCACATATACATATATAGGCAATACAATTTAAACAATAATTGATTGCGCGGGTGGTGGTAACAATTCTTTAAATCAAGTTTGCGTGCTTGAAGTAAACAGCAATCCCATTGTATTTAACCAGTCATCGAACAACATAACAAAACTACCGCCAGCTGCAACGCACTGACGCGTTTCGACCTTCCATGATCATCATCAGAGTACGACGGCAAACTGACTATCGAGGATCAAACCGCATTGAATATATATGGAAATCAAATTTAGATATGCGGCTCTCACCTCTAGCAGTCTTGCATACATTGAACTTGACTGGAAATGTCGGCTGCACAATTTCTATGCAGTCACGAACATTAATTGTTTGCAGCTTTCGCCACATATACATATATAGACAATACAATTAAACAATAATTGATTGCGCGGGTGGTGGTAACAATGCTTTAAATCAAGTTTGCGGGCTTGAAGTAAACACCAACCCCATTATATTTAACCAGTCTACGAACAACATAACAAAACTACCGCCAGCTGCAACGCACTGACGCGTTTCGACCTTCCATGATCATCATCAGGGTACGACGGCAAACTGACTAGCGAGGATCAAACCGCATTGAATATATATGGAAATCAAATTTTGATAGACGTCTCTCACCTCTAGCAGTCTCGCATACATTGAGCTTGACTGGAAATGTCGGCTGCACAATTTCTATGCAGTCACGAACATTAACTGTTTGCAGCTTTCGCCACATATACATATATAGGCAATACAAATTTAAACAATAATTGATTGCGCGGGTGGTGGTAACAATTCTTTAAATCAAGTTTGCGTGCTTGAAGTAAACACCAATCCCATTGTATTTAACCAGTCATCGAACAACATAACAAAACTACCGCCAGCTGCAACGCACTTACGCGTTTCGACCTTCCATGATCATCATCAGAGTACGACGGCAAACTGACTATCGAGGATCAAACCGCATTGAATATGTAAGGAAATCAAATTTAGATATGCGGCTCTCACCTCTAGCAGTCTTGCATACATTGAACTTGACTGGAAATGTCGGCTGCACATGTTCTATGCAGTCACGAACATTAACTGTTTGCAGCTTTCGCCACATATACATATATAGGCAATACAGTTTAACAATAATTGATTGCGCGGGTGGTGGTAACAATGCTTTAAATCATGTTTGCGAGCTTGAAGTAAACAACAATCCCATTGTATTGAACCAGTCGTCGAACAACATAAAAAACTACCGCCAGCTGCAACGTGCTGACGCGTTTCGACCTTCCATGTTATGTTGTTCGACGACTGGTTAAATACAATGGGATTGGTGTTTACTTCAAACTCGCAAATTTGATTTAAAGCATTGTTACCACCACCTGCGCAATCAATTATTGTTAAATGATAATAATTATGCGTTTTACACAGTGGCATTTACTACAGTTTGTGGCCAAACCGATCGAATCTTTGTTCAGAAGCTGGGTCTGATGAGCGTTCGCGCTGGCCTGGATGTAAAATAAGTGTTGTAGGTTTGTGTGATTCATGGCCAGTCGGGTATAATTTCGTCCCAATGGAACTTCTAACAATTAAGCCTGAAACTTGTCGGTTTACGTAAAGAGCTTCGTATATGCATAGTAGTTTTTCCGTAGTAGCTGATTTTTAAGACGGTGACAGGCCTAATTAATCAGTTTTTTGCCACAAATATTGTTGGAACCTTCTGATCGATTTCATTTTCTAACGTGCTGACTGTCACGGATTCGGACAAAACTTGCAATTCATCATTGGCACCTAATCTCATGATTCTTTTTGAGATGAAGAAGATGTCAACTTTTTAACTAGTGAAATTCGTATTATGGGTTCATTTTCACGGCTTTGAAATTATTGAGACTAACAGTTCTCCTCTATAAGTGAGTATAAATAAATTCTTTTGTGTTTTCTGAAATACGAATTGGATATGGTTTGATATTGATATTTACGAACCGCGTCGTGTAGTTGTTCATTTGAAAATGTTTCCTCGGGAAACCTAGCTCTTCCTCGATATTTTGTTCGGTGCAGACCTTCCAGATTCAATTTGCTAGGTTTTAAATTGGGTTTCTTTTGTGAGAATTTGGCGAAACTGCTTTTGTAATGGATGTAGTGCCAGCTCTAAACTGACATTGGATGAACCAATGAGCCAAACCTCCTTTGGATTGTTATTCAATATGTACGAAGCTTTGTTTTCCAGATGAGTTACAGTTTATCCACAATTTTTGACGTTGTGAAGCCAATGACCATTATTAATGCAAATAAACCATCATTAATTGCGTGGGTGGCAACTACAATTCAAGTTTTCGGGTTTGAATTAAAAGAACGACTATAATTATTCAGGTTGCTTGGTCTGCTAACTGCTTTAAATCTCACGTGCATATAATTAAAATAACAGTCTTTTCGTTTGTTTGCTCACATACACTAATGCGTTTTCCTGTGTAAAATGATAACAAATATTGACATTTGTTAAAAATTGCTCACTTTTATGCAACTTTGACAAAAGTATACATGATATAATAATGATACTAAAAGTAATACTATTAGTAGCGATTTTTATGGAAATTTTTTTCTACAATAATTATGGGGACATTCGCTATTTTGTACTCAAGCTTCATCGTTTATGTGCGTTCTTGATTGATTTTTGATAGAAATCATTATTTTTTTCATCCTAGTCAGTTAAAGGCTCGTTCGAATTGGGGAATGGAGAAAAACTGAATTTTCCATTCTAAACAATTTTGCACACGCAAAGCTAAATAGGAACTCTCCACATAAACGACAGCTACGATATCTGCTGAACAAAAAATTGCTCACTGTTATGCCAAAAAACAGGTAACAATTTAATTTTCTCAGATGCACATGCATGCAAAATGTAGGAAAGTTAAGTATGCCCTATATTTTTGAAAGAATCTATTACACACACTCACAAAGACTCACACCTTATGGGTATATATATATATATATATATATATATATATATATATATATATATACCTGTAAAAACATATATTATAGTAATCAAGCATGTACACCCGAGAAAATTAGGACCAAAAGCATTTAATTCGTCTACATTTTGAGAGACGTTTCTTCTTCTTCGACAACGTGCTCATCATGTAGAAACCCGCAGAAAATCACAATTACAATATTTTTTAATTGTGACTTTTTCATGTAGTTAATCCTGAGAAAGGAGCCGGAAATGACTCGAAATTTCGAAGAAATAATTTGTGGTGCTGACAAATTTCAAACATGTACAATCGTGACTGTCAAAAACCTTGATGTTTCCATCGTATACTTAGTAAATTGTAAAAGTACCATATATATATATATATATATATATATATATATATATATATATATTGTCTAGCTAACCCATATGAGTCTAGGTACTTAAATCGATTCCGTGTAATAAAAGAGAGTTTCGATATTTTGTTTTGTACTAAACTGGCTGTCTCGTGTACTACTACGATAATTTCAAATGAATCCTCTGAATAGTTAAATTTGCACTATATTTTTAAAAATCTTATAACATTGCAAATGATAACAAGCCAATCCATTAATCTCAATATAATTTACTATTCATTCTACACATTTTCCGATAATTATCACGTTTTCATTGCTTAGAACAAATGCCAACACAGTGATCTGACTTATGTATTAGGCATGGCGTTTTAGGTAGCCAGTTACTTCTAATAGGGCCAGGAGGATGTGCTAAGCTTGCCATAACAAAAATATATAATTTATATTATGCGTGTATGTAGTACTCAAGGACACTTCGTTTAAAGGAGCCGAAACTATTCCTTAAACCCAATTAATTTTCAGCCAATAGGTGTAGGTCTTTTTGGACTGTAATATCCCTTATATATATATATATATATATATATATATATATATATATATACATATATATATATATATATATATATATATACTATGATATGTCAATTAAATAATCATTAAATGCACGGGCGGTGAAAACAATACCTCAGGTAAGTTTGCGAGTTTGAAGTAAACACCAATCCTATTGTATTTAACCAATCGCACAGCATATTAATATTATCTCAGTAGTAAAGTTAACCTGACGGGTAATAATTCAAGCAACATCTGTAAAGTCAACTCTGTTGAGGGTACTAACACGATGGTATTGACATAAGCTAAATTTAACCGATATTGAGAAGAATAACAAGTAAGAACTGCTGTTAAGTACAACTGTGTGTTAGGTATTACTAATGTAGTATCAGATTAGGTCAAGTAGACTCAGAGAGATATACCGTAGTAAGCATGAACTAATGGTATAATCACATTTACACATGCGTATCTTGCTCATTGGCGAGTCATCAGTAGGAGCCGTTATTTCACTCTTTACTGACCATATATTTGGGTGAGCAATGTGGGACAGTTGGACAGAGTGACGTCACGATTTCTGCGAAATTTGATACCTAATTTCAATGGAGGCATTTGTGTTTGGATTTGCTGTAGTAACAGATATACAGAATTACCCGTAGTTCTCAATTGTGATGAAATTTGGCCCATCTCGAAATTCGTTATGTGGGTATCCGTTACAGGCTTGGTATATTAAAAACCGTTGTGTTGGTTCCATGCGAAGTCTCGGTATTTAATACACCATTGCGCTGCTGCCATGTTTAGGTTCGGCATATTTAAACCATTATGTTAGTACAATTTACAGGCACGCAACTTATTATATATCGGGTGTTGGCTTTGAAGTCGCACGATCGAAGAGTTTATACGAATTTATGACACTCGTTCGAAAGAAAGCACCGTCCAACTGTCTCATATTTCATGGCTGAATTTATAGTGAATATAGAAATTTTAAACGGCTCCTACAAATGAGTCGCCAGTCAGCATTAAAATATGTAATCGTGAGATTTTACCTTAGATCTTGCAGAAACTATATATGTATATACATATATATATATACATATATATATACATGTATATATATATATATATATATATATATATATATATATATATATATATAATATATAGAAAATGCAACCTTTGCAATTTAATAATTTCAAATTATTAGCCTGGACTGCTCCGACCTACAATCCTAAGGCACAGCTATTTTATCTAAGTCACGGAAATTTCACATTGCTGGGTGTAGTTCTAGATCTAAAGAGATGCCACATAATTTCTCTGGCTGAAAGAAAAACTAACCAAATAATTAAGTTGGAGTATAACAGAAAATTGTGTATAGCGTGCGGTAAGAAGGCGCTGTGGTTACAGTTCCATTCTCTGATGCAGACGTGCCCAGATTTAAGCCAAGCTCGCGGCAAAATTTGTGACAGATCTTGAAGCGTTTCCAATACGTATGAAACCGTTCTACAGCATGAATTGCCTTTTCAACATTATATTGTGCTTAGTTTTTACTAACAAATGTATGTATACTTGGAAGGAAGTATTTGCAAAAGTAATGCGGCTCATCGAATAATTCCCTTCTGAATGCTTTTATTTGTTAAACTTGCTTCAATCAAATTTTGATTAATCAAAAAATTAAATCATCAAGAAATTGAGCTTCAGAAGTAATTGACTGTTATTCTGCTGTCTAATAAACGTCACTATGCAGTGTTATGGCTACTAATTAAACCATCATTGATTGCGCAGGTGGTAATTACAATTATTTAAATGAAGGCTCCTGGCTCTATATAAACATCAATCCTGTATATATATATATATATGTGTGTGTTTGTGTCTGTGTGTGCGTGTGTGAATATATATATATATATATATATATCGTACATTTTAGAATCTCCTTATGTACTGTCCAGAATTTTGAGCGGTGTAGCGCATTTAATTTTTGTGACAGACTCCGAACCAAATGTGCCACGTCGCGAACCCAGTAGGCGGCAAAATTCTTGACAGTACTTTAAGAGTTCCCAATAAAGACGAAACCGACCTTCTGAATAGGTGACTTATGATTATTTACGCAATGCTGAGTTTATGCGGACAAATTCATATCTCTACCACGCAATCTTGATTTAAATAATTTTTATCACTAACTGCGCAAGCAATGGTTGTTTATGTGTACAATTCTCTAATTCAATACCGCTCTCCAATGTGTCGTGGTTTATTTTCTACAATGACAGATTTGTATTGCTTTGCGTAAAGAGTTAACATATTTTATTGTGAAATTAAGTCGCATTTAATAAGCGGTGAATTGAACTACATGCATTTTTGTTCTTAGTACGATTTACCTATTAGAAAGCTAAATCATATATGGAAAAAAGTTTTTTCCAACATCTAAATTGATTACAGTTAAATCTAAATTGATTTACACTTTTGTGCATGTTGGCTGCCAATAGGCAGGATCTGACATCATGCCAAAAAACCACCACATATTTGATCAAAATTACGTGGCACAAATTGGCGTGAACATCACCTTGACGTAGACATTTTAAACGTTAAGACATGCGCATAAACCACACATACTTTTTAGATGGTGAAATTTACATCGTCGGAGCACATTATGTGTGGCGCAGGCAAAATATTATTATAAGTTAGTTCATGTGGGGCCAGCGAGACATGCCAAATTCCGCATCTGTAAATACCAGAAGAAAGTTTAGACTTCTAACTAGGGATAATCATTTGTTAACTTCACTACGACATTGCCTCAATGCACAAACGCGTATCTAGTTGTTTGTGGCTTCCAGTTGTATCCGCGTATATATCATACAATAAAAAGGGCTTGTGGCGTGTGCCTGGTATTATCAGGATAAGCGCAACATGCATATGTCAATAGGATAACCTCTTTTCCATATTGAAATTGAAATGTCCTTCTGGTCCTATATTTTATGAATGTCTTGATCAGTGCGTTTTTTTAATATATCGCCTGCGGCAGGATGGCTCAGTGGTTAGTGCAAGCGATTCCGAAGCAGCCAGTCTCGGGTTCAAGCCCTGTACGTCGCAAATTCCAGTCAGTACGTGATGAGTTCCCAATAAGGACGAAACCGGACTACTGGATAAATTGTCTTACCTACACTGTACAATACGTAGTTTATACTGACAAATGTATGTACATAATGAATCAAGTGTTTATAGAATGATAGCAACCTTTATTTCATTATTTGCTATCACCGCTTGCGCAAACAATGTTCAATTTATCACCTGTGTAGCTTATCCCGTCCATCCAACGGTGAGCTGAGTTAAGATCCAATTTCTCCTTTCAAGTGATATTGATCCTTTGCTTAAGATTGATAATATTATACAACGTATCGACAGACGATTTGATTCTCTAGCCAACTATTTCACAATTACCGTCCTGGGTGGTCGTTTGACTTTAATGCTAATTTCTGGTCAATTTTCGGTTACAAACTATCAGACGTGCGCAGGATGATTCAACAGGCTAATTGTGTATTTTAAACAGTCTCTTACATGACTGCTTTAACTAAATCAATTAGTAATCTTGTTGTGCGTAGGGTTTGTTTGTGTGTGTGTGTGTATATGGACCTGAATGTATAGGCTTGCATCTTTATTGTCATGGCAGTTACCTGCACAGCTGTTCGGAAGACCTCAAAGCGCCTTGAGCGCAAACTAGTGTTTCAGGTGGGTGGGGCATAGCACTTAAAATTTCTACTCGCTGCGAGGCCACATTGAAATAAGTTTCAATTTTAAAGCCCAGTTATATGCAAAGGTCAAATACATATTATGTGTGCCAATTTTGTGACTGTATGTGTGCCTACATGAGTGCAATACAAACATATACAGGTATCAATCAGTAGAACGCACACACACACAGGAAAGGTAAACACTCCAAAATTTACGTTTCCAACAGGCAATTCATTCATGTAAGTTGTTTAATTTGTGATTGGTAAAATGCATTCCTGTATGTCTTTTTAAGAAGAAAATGTATTAAAAATTAATTTAATTAGGAACGCTTTGTGCAAACGCTGTTTGTACGGGAGAACAACTGTTGCATATTGCCTAACAAACTGACCCATCTTAATCGTACCGTTTTGTTTCATTTTAATGTTGTATACCCTCTAATCAGCTTGTCCAACTGCTTTTTTAAACCATCATTTAATAGGAGCTGTTTTGGTTTGATTAAAGTATTCCGAGTGCGCATTATTGCAATTGCATTCGCGGTAAACAGAAAAACGCAAAGATGAATTAGTTTAACAATCCATTGGACCAAATAAACGATCATTGATTGCAAGGGTGGATTCAATAATTCTTCAAATTAAGTCTGCAATCTTGAATTGTAAATCAATCCCACTGCATTTAACAAGTCGCATTCTAACAAATTTCCAACTTCCAATTTGATCAATTACTTGTAATAAAAGTTGTGATCTTGATATAAACACCTGACTTATTATATATAGGTACATTTGTCAGTATTGTATAGTGTTTAAAAGGCATTTCATCCAGTAGACCGGTATCGTCCGTATTGGGAACCCATCACTTACTGTCCAGAATTTTCTGCGGTCAGGACTCGAACCTGGGCACGTCTGCTTCGGAATCTATTGCCACGTTAGGCTACTTTTCGCCTAAATATGAACGCTAAATTTTTGAAAAATAGCTGTATTTGAAATAATAAGAGATTAATCGTAACACCGGCACCAAACATGGTTTATACCCAGTAGTTTAAAAAATCTATCGGTTAAGTTATTTTAGTCCGAAGAACGTTCGTTTTTCCCTGGCATATGCTTTAAACTAACCAAAGGACAAACTTTTTATTTGCCTACAATTGTGGAAGATATTTGTCTATCATTGTTCATTGGTGAGTTTGACAGAATTCTAGTTGTCTCCTGATTCCATGTTGCAGACTTTATAATTTGAACTTTTGTCGCATTATTGCACACGAAATTTCTAATTCGTACTAGTAAAGATCTTACCCATTAGCGATATCAGTCGGCTGTAACAAATAATCTCTGTTCCCGGTCGGAGTCTAGGTTTTATCTACCAAAATTCACGACCACACACAAGTATTTCTGAACGCATGCATCTATGCACGCATAAACACACACACATACATCCAACATATATATTTTTTAAATGTGTAATCAATTGAACTGTCTGGATGTTCGTCATTTTCTAGTTTTTGTACATGCATGTTATATATATATATATATATATTTATTTTATTATATATATATCTCTGTATTTAGCCTCAGCGTTCATTTAGACATAATTATGATTGCTTATTTTATTGATTTCATTGAATTTGATTTTGAGAATGAAAGATAGACAGGGATAATAATTTAATGCGAGTTTGCGAGCTTGAAATACGAAACAATCTATCTAATTATTATAATCAAGGTTGCGGTCTTGATATAAGCACCTGACCCATTAATTACTTTCATATGTCAGTATAAACTAAGAATTGTATAGTTTATACTGACATATGTAAGTAATTAATGGGTCAGGTGTTTATACAAGACCGCAACCTTGATTATAATAATTGTTATCACCACCCGCGCAACCAATGTTCGTTTAATCTATCTAATTGTAGTTAACCAGTCACACAACATAACAAAATTACCGGCAGTCGCAAGTACTGGCACGTTTTGACCCTCATGATCATCAGCAAAGCACATCTACAAACTTACTAGCGAGGATCAAACCGCAATAAATATATAAGTAAAGCCACATTGGCTATGTGGCTTTTATCTATAGTAATCTGAAACACGTTCTACCTGATGCGACATGTCGACTGCAAACCTTCAATTCAGTTACGAAAATTAACTGTTTGTAGCTATCACGACGTGTTTGTAAACTGTAAAATTAAACAATAATTTATTGTACGGGTAGTGGTAGTAATTATTTAAACGAAGCTAGCGAGCTTTGAATAATCACCAATCTAAATGTAACTAAACGGTCGCGCAAAATCGCAAAGATTTTAATATAATTAAGGTTCTAACTAACCATCCCAAATCTCTCATTACTGATTATATTAAATGTTATCACCAACCGCGTAACCAATGTTCGTTTAATTAGATAAATGTTCATTTCAATAACACTTCCCCATGTAATGTGGTGTCTGTTCAGTAATGACAGATTGCGAATGGTTAGTAAGAACTTTATGTCAAAATTGATTCCATATGTGCTCCACCTAAAGTATAAAAGACTAACCGAGTTACATTAGTTAGTATATGATTGAAAATTGTGTGTAGTGTGCAGCAGGGTGGCTCAGTGATTAGAGCACCAGATTCCGAAGCAGACGTGCCCAGGTTCGAGCCCTGTCCGCGGCAAATACTGGCCAGTACCTGATAAGTTCACAATAAGGACGAATCAGTGTAAGTAATTAATGGGTCAGGTGTTTATATCAAGACCGCAACCTTGATTATAATAATTGTTATCACCACCCGCGCAACCAATGTTCGTTTAATCTATCTAATTGTAGTTAACCAGTCACACAACATAACAAAATTACCGGCAGTCGCAAGTACTGGCACGTTTTGACCCTCATGATCATCAGCAAAGCACAACGACAAACTGACTAGCGAGGATCAAACCGCATTAAATATATATGGAAAGCCACATTGGCTATGTGGCTTTTATCTATAGTAATCTGAAACACGTTCTACCTGATGCGAAATGTCGACTGCAAACCTTCAATTCAGTTACGAAAATTAACTGTTTGTAGCTATCACGACGTGTTTGTAAACTGTAAAATTAAACAATAATTTATTGTACGGGTAGTGGTAGTAATTATTTAAACGAAGCTAGCGAGCTTTGAATAAGCACCAATCTAAATGTAACTAAACGGTCGCGCAAAATCGCAAAGATTTTAATATAATTAAGGTTCTAACTAACCATCCCAAATCTCTCATTACTGATTATATTAAATATTATCACCAACCGCGTAACCAATGTTCGTTTAATTAGATAAATGTTCATTTCAATAAAACTTCCCCATGTAATGTGGTGTCTGTTCAGTAATGACAGATTGCGAATGGTTAGTAAGAACTTTATGTCAAAATTGATTCCATATGTGCTCCACCTAAAGTATAAAAGACTAACCGAGTTACATTAGTTAGTATACGATTGAAAATTGTGTGTAGTGTGCAGCAGGGTGGCTCAGTGATTAGAGCACCAGATTCCGAAGCAGACGTGCCCAGGTTCGAGCCCTGTCCGCGGCAAATACTGGCCAGTACCTGATAAGTTCACAATAAGGACGAATCAGTGTAAGTAATTAATGGGTCAGGTGCTTATATCACGATCGCCACCTTGATAATATAATACATGTTTTAACCGCCCGCGCAACGAATTTTCGTTTAACATCGCAAAACTACGTCAGTCACATATACTAACTGTTGTGTGATTTAACTTGCGTTACTTAGATTTAAATTTGGCATTCTTAATATTTAAGTGCTATAATGGTATTCATTATTCCTCTGAACGTTAAAAATGAATATTTTGTTAAACTGATCTAAATTAAACTGTCAAAATTAAAAGTAAGGCGAAAAATGGATGGATACTAGACAGTTTTTATGCTTATATTCCATCATTAGTTCGCCGAAACGTGCCAAATTCTTATTTTTCAATTTTTAAAATCCATTTTGGCATATATTCGTTATATAATATTCGCCTTACATATGCTTTGTACTATCAAATCATCTGTTTACCTATCATTAAATCATTGACTGTGTGTGTAGTGATACCTATTAATCCGACTATCGGTTTTTATACCGTCTATATATATATATATATATATATACTATATATATATATATATATATATACTATATATATATATATATATATATATATATATATCTCTATATATAAACTTTTATCTATAATCTATTTGATTTTTCATCTAATAATCTATATATGCCTACCATTCTAAATTAATTTTTCGATCATTATTTTCGTTAATATAGGTCTGTTCTGCAAACCATTTATTTATCTATTTATATACGAGTCTACCTACAAAATAATAAACCTATGTACCTAATCATTGGCTCAACTACATGTTTCTATTGCTTACATTATGCTTAAATCCTGGCATCGTTTTCTATCAATTATGAATTTGGCATTATGATTTATTGTTTCCAATACCCTTTCAGACCTACTGCTTTTGTTAATATATAACAAATAATATATTATTATGAATATTCTTTTATCAATATACGCATTTATCTTTTAAAATGTTCATCATTTTCTATATATCTTAGTGCCTATTTTTCTACTTTCAGCAAATGTTTGTATTTTTATTTATTTGAATGAGTCGATCAACATCCTATTTCTAATTTTTACTTTTTCTCAAATTGCTACTTTTTACCTAAAAAGTAGCGAATATTTATCTATTTGTTTTATATTGGAACATTATACGGTTTATTAACCAAATTTGATCGATTTTCAAATGCGTTATCCGATCTACTTCTACAGAGTCCTATCATTCATGGACAGATTTATATGTTCTTTGTCCAGTTCCTTCTGTGTTGCAATTTGGTGACGATTCAACTAGCCATGGACATTGAGCTAGACTTGGAAACAATTAAACGATCATTGCTTGCGCGGGTGGTGGTAACAAGTCTTTAAATCAATTTTGCGTGATTGAAGTAAACACCAATCCCATTTAATTTAACCAGTCGTCGAACAAAATACAAAAAAATACAGCTAGTCTCACGCACTGCCGCTTAATTTCAGAGCTTTATGTGTTTATGGGAGGGGGAGAGCAACTCAGCTTTTTTCCCAGTTCATCTTTTCAACGGAAGTTTATATTTTTATATTATTGACGAAAAACTTTATAAGATGAAAATACAACTTATTTAGTATTCCGGCTTCAAGGATCCAAATGATTAGCCTGAACAAGGTATTAATTTGCAAGTATGTATTAGGTTTTGCGAACCTAGTAACAAATTAGTTCAGTTGTGACCAGAAGGATAAACCAAAGGCAGCATGAACGGAAAGTATAATCTCATGCACATTCGTTTCGTGCTTACTGGCGACTCATCAGTAGGAGCCGGTATTACGCCCTTTAACCACTATACATTTGGTAGAAGAATGTGGAATAATAGGACGGTACAATCTCCTAAATAATAGGACGGTACAATTTCCTAAATAATAGGACGGTACAATCTCCTATATAATAGGACGGTACATTCTTCTACCAAATATATAGTGGTTAAAGGGCGTAATACCGGCTCCTACTGATGAGTCGCCAGTAAGCACGAAACGAATGTGCATGAGATTATACTTTCCGTTCATGCTACCTTTGGTTTATCCTTCTGGTCACAACTGAACTAATTTGTTACTAGGTTCGCAAAACCTAATACATACTTGCATATATATTAGTTCTTCGCAACAAACAGTATTTAAAGGTTGCGGTCTTGATGTAAACACCTGACCCATTAATTACTTACATATGTCAATATAAACTAAGAATTGTATAGTGTAGAAAAGGCAATTCATCCAGTAGACCGGTTTCGTCCTTATTGGGAACTCATCAAGTACTGGCCAGAATTTGCCGCGGACGGGATACGAACCTGGGAACGTCTGCTGGGAATTGGTGCTCTAACAACTGACTGACATATGTAAGTAATTAATGGGTCAGGTGTTTATATCAAGACCGCAACCTTGATTATAATAATTGTTATCACCACCCGCGCAACCAATGTTCGTTTAAGTATTTAAAGGTATTAATTTGTTTTGAGTCATGCATTCATTTCTTTCACCACATAAAGCGCTTACTACATTCAACATTTAGTTCTCTACCAACTATTTGTCATTATATCGTTTTCTCATCCACAAAAACTTACTTTCAGCCTAAGGTTATCACTAGTCATTACTGATGTTAATTATAAAGTAGGCCCTGTGAAATAATGGGATTCGTGTGGATTAAACTCACTATATATATATATATATATATATATATATATATATATATATATATATATTTCTATTGGTTACTGCTTTTGAGAATTATAATGTATATTCTTTAAGTAATATATAAGATTAAATATTAATGAGTATATTTAGGGAATATTAAACAAAAGTTATTATCTTTCAATTATATCCATTCTTGGTTTTAATTTCATTTACCGAATTATAACTATTATTTATATCAAGAATGCTATTTTGTTATAAACACGGATCCCATTAAGTATATATCCATTTGTCAATGGATTATAAGTATTGGTTAATGTAGTTGGGTAAAGGCAATTCATTTAGTAGACCGGTTTCGTCCTTATTGGGATCTCATCACGTACTGTTCAGAATTTGCCGGTGATAGGGCTCGAACCTGGGCACGTATGCTTCGGAATCTGCTGCTCTAATCACTGATCCATCTTGCCGCACACTACACACAATTCTCAGTTATATTCGTTTCGTGGTTAGACTTTCCTTTAGTTAGAGCCTATATAGCATCCCTTTAGCCTTAAAGTTCGAACTTACCAAATCCTATCTGTCATTAGAGAACAGATACCACGTTACATGAGAAGGTGGTATTGAAATTAAAATTTACACAATTAAGCGAAGATTGGTTGCGCAGGCGGTGATAACAATTACTTGTAATCAAGGTTGCTATTTAGATATAAACACCTGACCTATTATGCTTATATTTTGCAATATAAACTAAATATTGTATAGTGTGGAAGAGGAAATTCCTGCAATATACCGATTTCGTCCTTATTGAGAACTCATCATGTACTGTCCAGAATTTGCTATTTAATGCAATGTTGAATTTATACCGACAAAAATATAATATTATATATATATATATATATATATATTGGTATATGTGTGTATTTGTGTGCATATAGTTTTCCTTTTTAGTTTAAACAAATAAATTAGTGTAGAAGCAAATAGAATAATCTAAAACTGTTGTTAAGAAAATATATACCTCAGAATATAACGTGCTGTTTATATGTAGGAGACAAACAAATTTTTTTACTGAATAAAACACAATAATCATCTGCAGTTACATCTTCTTCGATTTTCACTTTCTTCTTTATTGGTTACAAGGTGAGTAAACACGTTGAAATATTTCAGTGTATTCAATTTACTCAATTGAGGCGAATATAGATTTTTTACGTATAAAATATAGGTAGAGAAATATATGGTTAAATATTATTTATTATTCATTAAGGCGATATTTCAGAGATTGAGTAGCAATCAAGTTGTTTCATATTCCAGCTTATTGAAGCATGACAGGTAATGGAGAAGGCATTTCCCAGCGTGTAGTAATCATTATGTGATTTCGTGAATGAGATTGTGTTACGTCATTAGTACCTATCCTAGAGGTAAATAAAATAGTGACATTTCGTTGAATTATAAGCATTTATTCATTCTCTTCTTAATCATAACAGGTAGAATATTTTAAAATGTCTTTTAAACAAACATTCAAACGCCAATTGATAAAGTGTCAAATCGTAAATCTACCAATTATAGACACGAATCTTACCTCAGAATGAGCATGCAGAGCGTAGAATGTGGTATGAAAATAGATCTGCAAGTGTGAAAATCTTACTGAGAATGTGTGACTAGAGGCCTGAGGATGGTTTTGGAAAAACTAAACCGAAACGTCGTCAGTCAACGAAGATAAGATCGCACGCCATTTCCAGTGATTAGTATGAACGACGTTGAAACCTTCGGAAGAAAGGAACGAATACGCACCCAGCCTAATCGAAGAAAAAACAGATGCGTACTTGGAAACGAGGATCAATCGGATCTTTGCGAAACGGATAGTGCAAAGCGACAATCCGCGCACGCAAATCGCGGAGATTCAACAGATGAACGTCAGATTTTTAGAAGTAGATTTAACTACACTCTTATGGTGGTAATAAAGAAGAACACAAGAAAAATCTTTCGATTAATTAGAGAAATACAATTTAAACTTTGTGCAATGGACAGTTATTATGAATTATTATAATCAAGGTTTCAGTTTTGATATAAAATCCTGACCCATTAAATACATAACCCATTATGTACATAAATTTGTCAGTTTAAACTAAGAATTGTATAGTGTGGAAAAGGCAATTCATCCAGTAGACCGGTTTCGTCCTTATTGAGAACTCATCATGAACTGACCAGGAATTGCCGCGGACAGGGCTCGAACCGGGGCACGTCTGTTTCGGAATGTAGGTGCTCTAACCACTGAGCCACATATAGGGAATTTGAATAATCATTTATTGTAAATTGGATATTGACTTCTGTGATTAAAATATGTAATTGAAACCTGACGACTGAAGGTGTTACATGAAGCCACGAGGCGGAAATCGTGCAGCAGAATGACCTGTCTGCTGTGAAATAGTAGGCGGAAATATGTTTACGATTTCATACTGTGCATATTATTACGCATATTTATATTAATTTAAAAATCTTTTTTTGTATAACGGAAGCCATTTTGAATATATATATATATAGATATATATATATATATATATATATATATATATATATATATATATATATATATATATATATATATATATATGTTTTATCCATTTTGTATCCAAATAAAAATAGCCAAAATAAAGTGAATATTTTATCTTGTTTCAGTTCAAGATTTGCGCCTGAACTGTGCTCACTTGCCGAAACATGGTTGCCTACGTCTCAACGAAGAACTACCGCATCCTGAAGCGAATGGTTAGTTTACTTTGTTAACTAGTAGCTAAATTAAATGTTTGGTCCTCCATTTTCGTGTTGAAAATTGCCCAATATCTTACCAGGTCTGTTTGGATTTAGATCTAATGAACCAAATGAAAATTTGTTCAAGCGCTGACCTTAATACATTTTTATTACTGCCAATTTTCGTAGCAAACTCGAAACATTGAACTTCTTAGTGGATTGCGGTTACCGTCCTCGGAATGATCTAGGCTATTTCAACAGTACATACGTTATTGAACCCTAAACAATACTCTGATGCAAAATTACTTTTCGGATTATGTTAATTTCGAATTGGCTCAACTTATCGCATCGCATCGCGTTGGCCATACGAATTTTTCCTGAGAAGTCAGCTAGATTTCCTGACTTCAATTTAACAGTTTCCTGAATGGAAGCTGAATCAGCTGACTGTATTCGCTATATTGCCAATTTTGTATTATATACCATCGATAGATACATATGTAAATTATTCTAACTATCCAAATTATATTCGGGTAACCATTTGATTCTTCTGATCCTAGTTGAACTAATTTTGTACTAAGTTGGCAATATCTAATACACAGTTGCTTACCGAGTTCAACGAACATTGGTTGAGTGGGCGTTGATAACCATTAATTAATTGAGGTTGCGATTTTGATATAAACACCTGACTCATTATGTACATATGTTTTCCAGTATAAACTAATTAGTGTAGAGTGTGGAAAAGGCGATTTAATTATGTATAAGGTGTTGCGTACCTAGTAACATATTATTTAAAATATGACCAGAATGATAAACCAAAGACAGCATGAACGGAAAGTATAATCTCGTGCACATCAGTTTCGTGCTTACTGACAACATATCAGTAGAAGCCGGTATTACGCCCTTTACCCTGTATATATTTTTGTGAGGAAAGTGGGAAAACATGACGGTACTATCTCCTAGACGAATATGCAAACCTGCAGTAGTGAAGCTAACCCCATATAAGGTCTTCGACAATGCGACTTTAAAGCTAATTCAATTTATATATATATATATATATATCATATATATATATATATATATATATATATATATATATATACCGAGTCTGTTAAGATTACTAAAACTATGGCAATTGCTTCAGTACCCGATACCAAAATTATGCTACCGAAAAGGTACTTGGTACTAAAACTATGGTTGCCGGGTCGGTACATCCAGTACACCGATTTCGTCATTATTAAGAATTTATCCCGTACTGTCCAGACTTTGTCGCGGGCAGAGCACGAACCTGGACACGTCGGCTTCGGAATCTGCTACTCTAAACACTGCGACACCTTGCCGCACTCTACACACAAATTTTCAGTTAAATAATATATAATGGATGTGTTGCCTTGTCCACAATATACAATACTTAGTTTATAACGATAAATGAATGTACATAATCGGTCAGGTGTATATATACTGATCTAAACTTAGATTAAATTACTGAACAAGTTCCCATTCAGGAAAAATCAAACTAGTTGATTAACTAAATTTTTATCCTATGCAATTCTTGGTTGGTACACACAAAATGCATACAATTAATATGTTGCAATTATTCTTTAATTCAATATGACAATGTAAGTGGCATAGTGCCTGTCTTAAAATGACAGATCGACAATCGATTTTTGGAAATCTCGGTCAAAAGCAACACCAACTAAGACATATGAAGGAAAAACAAATAGAAAAATGATAGGTTGGTTAATGCATCAAAATCGAACGCAATGCGCAGCTTCCGTCGTGAAGAGGATAGGTTGTTAGATTCTAAACCAAATACATCCTCCTTAAACAACTGGTGGCGGCATTTTTGGCAATTATTTGATGAATGTCCACCAAGGACTAAACCGTTATAGTTGAAAGGGAATCATCTGGTATCCTATGCTATGTTTATTTTAAGGCGACTCTATAAAATCCTGCCACTGAAATACAATTTAAAAAAATAAATGTACATATTATCGGTGTAAGCCCGCCATTGCAGCGGGTAACAAGGGAAATTCATCCAGTAGACCGGTTTCAGTCATAGTGTAGACTCTACAAGTACTGTCCAGAATTTTCCGCGGACCGGATTCGAACCTGGGTACATTTGATTCTGAGTCTGTGATCCTATCCATTGCGCAACTGGTGCCGCTTTATACATGAAATTCGGAGTCATACACAAAATTATATTCTTTATTAGCCTTTCCTTCGTATAGAACCTACTTGTAATACCTTAATACCTGAAGTTCTAAGTGGATAGAGTCACAGACTTCCAGGCAAAGGTTCCAGGGTTCGTATCCTGTCTGCGGCAAATTCTGGGCAGTACTTGAAGAGTCTGCAAAAAGGGCAAAACCGGTCTATTGGATGAATTCACTTTGCTACCTGATGCAAGGTTGAATTTCACTGCTAAAATACATATAATCAAAATCCTGCCATTTGTGTGTTCTGTTTTCCTAATTATAAGAATATAAAATATACTGTATTAATTCTAGTCCAGCTTATCGTTTCGTGTCGTGTACTAGGTATAAGCTAATTCGTTTATCATTAACGGTCGTACATTGTTAGTCTGATTTGATTGAAATAAATGCTGTGGGGCATTTGGATACTTTCCATTTAGCATATCAAACGTATGCAAAATAATACTGCCTTAGGGTGTAATTCCTATTCTACTGCGTATTGGCCGTAGGTTACCAATATTAGTTTTCAATAATGAGCTAATTTGTACTTTTTTATTGTTGTAACCAAATTGCTTCATTATATTTAATTTAAAAATAAATAAATAAATAAATAAATGAATTAATGAAATAGTGAATTATATATATAAATATCGTCGATATAAAAAGTGTTGCAAAAGTCAGAAATGCAATTCATTAAATAGAATGGTTTCATCCTTGCTGTGCACAAATCATGAAGTTGCCATCCTTTCCACAGTCGAGACTTGACCAAGAATGCGTCTGGTTCGAAATCTTGCAATTTATCCCCTAAGCCACCAAAGCCTCAGTGTGCGTGCAATTTTTTAGTTATGTGCTATCTTAAGCAGTGTGGCCAGTTTTTCCTTCCGGTGGATCCCAAACGGCATCGCCTAAATAGCCATTACAGATCTGGCATCATGCCTCCAAGGAAGTGACAGCGATTGAATATCTAATGTCAAAGATGTTGCCACAGTCTAGCTGTAAACAATGTACTCCCAAGATTTGTTCGTTGAAGTCGATTCGTTATACAATTAAGTGGATCAGAACTATGAATACTTGTCTGCATTTTGTGTTGTCTTTTCAAACCAATTTAAATTGCAAAATCAGTCAGTCTGCTCATCAGTACCTACAGCGGATATTTAACCAAATTTTCGCCTTCAACTGGAAATTAAACATCACGAGGTTAACAGCTAATACAATTAAACAATCATTGATTACGCGGGTGGTGGTAACAACCGCAAGCGTAACGATTGTTCGTTTAATCATATACATGTTCGTTTCAGTATCACTTCCCCATACAGTGTGGTGTCTGTTCTAAAATGACAGATTTGGGATGGCTATTTGGAAATTTGTGTCTAAAGGGTTGCTCTCATATTATAGGCCGAACTATAACCAAATAACAAAACAACTGGATTGAAAGAAGTATGTTTCGCGACAGAGAATAGATTTATTACCGGATCCTTGTTGTAACCAACAAGGTGTTTTTATCCACTGACTTCACCTTGACTTCGGATATTTCGACTTCCGGTTTCGGAAGCCTTTTTCAACGGATAGCACATGACACAGAATATTTGACAATCAATAATAAAAGTCAAATCTTATCAATTGTCAAACTGTTTGTGTGATGGGTTTTTCGTTGAAAATTGATACCGAAACCGGAAGTTGAAATATCCGGAGTCAGATTGAAGACTGTGGATGCAAGCACAATTTTGGGTACAACATGGACCACTTAAAAAACAACTAGATCTCAGCTTGTTATTTACAACACAAGTTAGTTAATTTTGATAAAACCAGTTTCGAAATTTTTTATTTTTTTGAAAAGATACGTTTTCCTATCGTTTATTATGGCTTCTATTCTCGAACTTCCTTGACAAATCATTCAAGAACTTTAGTTAGTTATCTTCAATTGGCTTATTTAATGAACTGTATCGTTACATCTTTTTATCCATAGATCAACAACGAGATATGTTTTGACCTTGTCTGATCTGATGACACGAATAAAACTTTTCATTACATTTATTATTTTAGTGTAAATTTTATTAGTTATAAAACCTGAATTCACAAATTACGTAACTAGATTATTTAGATTATTTACTAATAATATATATTTACAAAGATTACTGCATATTAAAATTTCCATTTGCAAAGTGCTGATTCAAAACTACCTCAGAATTCAAAACGCAAACCCTTGTCTGCTTATTCATTGATCCACTGTCCAATTATTATGACAAACCTGATTTTAGGTGCTGTGTCGAGTAAGTCTAATCGCTATCGTGTGACAACCGACATTTAGCTGCATATTAAACAGTTACACGGGTGTTGATAAGAATTATGTTGGTCAATGTCGCGATCTTGATATAAACACTTACCAAATTATAAATACATTTTTGTATTATAAACTAAGAAGTGTATAAGATAGAAAAGAAAATTGATCCAGTAGACCTGTTTCGTTCCTATTGCGTATACTTCAAGTAATAATTAAACCAATATTGGTTGTGTGGGCGGTGATAACAATTACCTTTAATCAAGGTTGCGAACTTGATATAAAAATCTGACCCATTATGCACATGTATTTGTCAGTATAATCTGGGTAGTGTATAGTGTGGATAAGGCAATTCATCCAGTAGACCGGTTTCGTCCTTATTGGGAACTCATCACATACTGCTCAGAATTTGCCGCAGAATGGAATCGAACCTGGGCAAAACGTGAGGAGTTCCCAATTAGAATATTGAATAAATTTCTCTTGCTACGTTAAACAATTCTCAGCGTACTAAAAAAATTATATAACAGGAAAGGTGTATATCTTGAGCTTGCAACCTTGCTGACTGGAAAATACCTGTACAAAACCGTAATTGCCTCATTGAATACGCATGCATGTCTTTAACTAAATTTGAATATAATTAATTTTGAAAAATAATTTTTCTACTCCTTTAAATTTTTATCGATAGACTTGAGTTATCAGATTATGCCATCGTTGAATGAGCCAATCGAATCTCGGATGCATTCCCGCTTAGGAACGGGTAATGGCTACCCAGGCCAGGTTCCAGATCGGCACGACTCGACAAGTGGTGCCTATCGATCCGTCAATGAAATTGACTCAGCAGATGACTTCAACTCGCGCAGTCTCAGTTCACGTGGTGGTCGCCTTTCGCATGGCAGTGGTTCAGCTCCTGTGCCAGATCTCCTTCCTATAGTTATTTCGTTTGGCGTGCTGGGCATCTTAGTCTTCCTTATTCTAAGTGTTTGCCTTGTGTGTCGGCGATCCAACTTGAATCTTGGTCTTGGAACCCGAGGACGAGGACATTGCACTAGTGGCAGCAGTGTGGGTGATCCGCGTGAGAATGGTTCAGGCATGGGCATGATGACCACATTTGGCATGATGGGTTCGACGACTACTTCGAACGGCCATGGACATGGCAACGGTGCCACCTCACATTTTCATCACCATCATCACGATTTGAATTTGAATTATAACGGGCCTATTATGGAGATGGAGAAAAAGCCACGACGATTGGTGCCCGGCATGGGTTCAGGCATGATGAAAAAGTCGTTGCTTGGCTCCGCTAATGCTTCTTCAGTAAATGGAACGCCAAGTCTTGCCTACAATGCGTCACATTTGCAGTCATCGAATGGTAGTGTTACCGGAGCGACGACCACTACATTAACAAATAACGGTACATCGATTGTAACGAGTACAAATCAGCTTGTACAACACCCTAATTCTCCGCATGAGACGGCAAGTCGTCATACTACATACACATTGGGCAATCCGCCAAGTCTGCCACCGGGGCGTTTGGCCACCAGCTCAATGGCGTCTTCATCGGGCGTGGCGGGCAATGCAAATCAAATAAGCATAATCAACAGTAACAATAGTGCTCAGTCAAGCCAGCACTACACCACCAAACCGGTTGCCTCTTTGGCTCAGCACCAACAAACAATATCAGCAAATGCGTCATCAACAAGTGGCAACAATGCCGGCTTTCCGTTGATAAGTACGAGTTGTTGTCAACGCGCTGCTATCGGCTTAATAAATCCAATGATTACGGGTAGCTCTGCTGGACTGGCTAGTACAACCAACAATGACAACAGCAATCCATACCATCAATACCAGGCCCCAAGCAGTTTTCCATTGCCCGGACAGAGCAGTAAAAACTGCAGTAATGGCGTTATCAATAACAATACTTGTAATAGCAATCTAAGTCATCAGCACCAGTTTGTGAATTCTCATCATCAATCTATTCATCACCAACACCAGATTTTACCTCTTCCTCCACCAAATGCACCTCCACCGCCACCACCACCTTTCTCAACAACTTCCTCAACAGCGCCAATAAACACAACTGACGCGTTTGGGCATAGCGTCTACCAATTTACAGGAAGTGCTACATCAACCGGTGCCAATCCTTTAGCCCCGACCTCTACGTTTGGCAATGCCACAGCTGCCGTAACCACACATGCAGCTACTACTCCAGTTATAAGTAATGGAGAGACAATGTGTGGCCAGGTTTCCACTTCTAGTAGTTTAATCCACTACCAGCTGTCTCAAATTACTCTAGGTGATCAGATAGGTCAGGGTGTATTTGGGCCCGTGTATCGAGCTGAGGTAATCCCGCCAAACACTTATGAGAATAATCAGTCATTTTCGTGCTTTGTGAAAACCCTTCCTTCTGGGGCGTCTCCCTCGTTGCAGGCTGATTTCAAGCGGGAAGCCAATCTGATGGCCGAACTGCATCACTTAAACGTCCTCGGTTTGATTGGTGTCAATTTGCAACAGAGCCCCTGGTAAGATGACTGTGGTTATTAAAATTATAAAATCCTCCTCACAAACATAAATATTGACAGTGTAATCTTACCAGCCAATATTCTGGATCTTTTGGTGATATTTTCACTCATCCAATGAGAACTTTCCATTTGCTGCAACCAATCCCATTTTAGCTATGTCTGTCTGGCTATTACGCTGAGTAGACTGTTTATTTTTCGTAAAGACATGTGGTGTGTGTCCGCAATTGCAAAGGGTATTTCGTATTTTGGTTAAGACAAATGTAAATTTATGATTGGATGAGCAACAACAAATCTAGAACAATGGCTGTAGATGCTGGTATAAATAATTTTTATTAATAAATGTTATTCTATAGATTACGTTCCTTTTTTCTTATATATATATATATATATATATATATATATATATATATATATATATATATATATATATTTCAGGCGGCATAGGGAAGATCGGGAATAGCTTATTGGAAATTAATGTCGAAAGTGAAATCTACTTTGATGCACATGAAGGAAAGATAGACAAAAAAACTTTAGTTGGCACTTGATTTAAAAAATAACATGTAGATAGTTTTTTTGGATGGTAAAAACTTTATAACAACTCTGAAATCCCTTGTTGTCAATATAATCATGATTTCGAATATGGATTAACTTTTTGGTCGTTTTCATAGCATAATTATAAGTATGTTATTTTTCAGTACATTTTTCTGTTTTTTTGATTGATGTTTCATACATCAAATCAAAAATGAATTTATTAATATTTCACATCATGGAAATTTTAAAAATATTAACTAATGTGAATTTTATAAGGTTTAGTTTTATGATTCTTTTTTATAATAAATTTAGAAATTTTTTAAAATAGATTGTCAGTTTTACTAGTAGGAATGGCCATTATCGCTGGTTTAATGGTTACTGAGTGAGATAACGTTGGTATGAATGGATGCTTTACGAGTAACCTCAAATTTTTAATGTGTCCAATCAAATTACTAATGACACATATAGCCTTTGCAAAAGCTATTAAAACGTTTTATTTACCTTTTCCATGTTATGTACCAACTGGTGCTTTTATTTGCCTTATGGTACTCTGGTAGCTTTCATTCAAATTAAAACCCTTTGACGTATAAATCATTAAACAATGGATGTACAAAATAAACCGAAATTTTGTTCTATATCATTTATAAGACTGGCTTCGACATAGCCACACTACACAGCTACAATAAACATATTATATACCGATAAAGCAGACATATCAGCGAATCCTTACAATGTCTTAATGTGTATAAATGGAAAACTTAGTAATTATTATTATAGTTTGGTCACGAACATACAAAAATTTCTGCATTCCTTCAGTTTTGACATTTCAAATGGCAAATATATAAACTAAAACAAACGCGATTTATTTTGACATTTGTAAATTTATGAGCAAGTTAAATAATTGTCGTCTTAAGTGACAAAAAGCTTATCTATGCATATATATATATATATATATATATATATATATATATATATATATATATATTTGTGTGTGTTTGTTTGAAATAAAATAAGCGCTGCATCAGATATAAAACACAAATTATCGGTAAGATTGGTTTCAGATTTTATTTAAAGAAATGTGGCCATTTTGATATGAATAACTGTCCACTTATTTACATGCATGTGTCAGTATAAACTAAACGCTGCATCAGGTGTCTAAGGAATTCATCAAGTAGACCTTTTTCTCCCTATTGAGAACACTTGATGTACTGTCCAGTATGTGCCGCGGACGGGGCTTGAACCTGGGCACATCTGTTCCAGAATTTTTCCTTGTTCAAACCACTTGATGACCGCCCAGAAAGGACGAAATGGTGTAGTAGGTGAATTTAATTTGTTAGATTATATATATTGCTTAGTTTAAATTTCCAACACTTATCCTGTAATTATACTTTAATTCATCATCCTATATATATATATATATATATATATATATATATATATATATATATATATATATATATATATATATATTCTTTATCAAAAATTCGTGGCTGCTTTTCAAGAATAGACAGGTTGGTTAGTCAAGATTCAAAAGAAAACGAGTATAATAAAGCAATTAACGATTTAATGTCTAAAGGCTATCCTAGACAATTAATTGAATCAATTATTAGAAGGGGAATTAAACAGAAACACGTATTTCGGACCAGAAAAGAAAATAATCTAACTGAACATTCCATTTAAGGTGGATGCATTTCCCCGAATAGCACAAAAGAAAGTTGAAACGGCATCAACACGCACATTTAATGCAACTAAACTACGAGTATTATTTAGGGCAACACAGTTGACTTTACCAGCAATTAAAGAAAAATAGTCGTTAATGTCGACATCAAATATTATTTACCAATATACATGCGAAGTTTTCGATCAACTTACGAAGGTCGATCGACCAGACGGTTAAATACTTGAATGAGAAAACACTGTAACTTAAATTCCTATTTTAAATCAAATGGTGAATACACGTCTGCAATTGCGTAACACATCGTCGAAACATCCCACGTATGTTCTCCAGACGTAGCATTCAAAATAATTAATAAACGCAATAACAACAGAGAGAGCTAGTCATATACGAAGCCTTATGGATAAACAAATTGCAGCCGGATTCATGCAAGCAGAAAAAGCATGTTCAGGCATTGAGCTTAAACTGGAAATGACGCACGCAATTGATTGGTTTCCATTTTTAAACACTAATTCTATATTTACATGTTCCTATCTTGTTTTGCCTTTCAATTTATATATAAAGAAAAGTTCATTAGTAGATACTTGAGGAGATATTGAGAAAGAATCGTTTCTTGTACCTGAACTAATTTGGTACTAGGTCCGCAAAACCTAATACATACTGGCATATATATTAGCTCTCCGCAACAAACAGTATTTAACTGTTATATATTGAATTGAATGATGTCATGCTTACCGCGAAATGTGATAACTGATGTCGATCAAGGCCAGAGTGTATGGATTTACTGGAGTAACAGGTGTTCAGAAATTGTTGTAATTCTCAATTTCGGTGAACTATAGCATAAATTGATATCCATCATGTTGGTACCATGTACCTTTTCGGTACAATATTGTTGGTATCGGTTACTAACACAATAGCCATAATGTTAGTATCCTTTACAGACTCGGTATATATATTATATAGTGTGAGTTAGCATTGAAGTCGCATTGTCGTAGACTATATGATGTTAGCTTCACTATTGCAGGTTTACACATTCGTCTAGAAGATTGTACCGTCCTATTATCCCACATTCTTCACCCAAATATATAGTGGTTAAAGGGCGTAATACCGGCTCCTACTGATGAGTCGCCAGTAAGCACGAAACGAATGTGCATGGGATTATACTTTCCGTTCATGCTGCCTTTGGTTTATTCTTCTGGTCACAACTGAATTAATTTGTTCCTAGGTCCGCAACACTTAATACATACTTGCAGACGGTCAATTACTCGAATGAGGAAACATTGTAACTTAAACATCTGTTTTAAATCAAATGGTGAATACACGTCTGCAATTGCGCAACACATCGTCGAAACATCACACGTATGTTCTCTAGACGTAGCATTCAAAATAATTACTATAAATATAAATTTACTTTTTCTTTTTGCATATCGGAAGGATACAATGAATATATATATATATATATATATATATATATATATATATATATATATATATGCATATATGCGTATATTCTTTAAATCTTATGTAAAAAGGGCGTTCAGGCTATTTTGAATTTCAGTGGCCTTGAATATAGGCTGTATGGTTATGAATCGATTGTCCGGGATTTAGAAGCCTAACCTAACCTTGCAAACCTGTAGTGTTGCTGCTCAATCAGGATGGCACCTTGATCCTAAGGTGAACAGTCGTTTGTATATTCTGGATATTTTTCATTATATACATTATGCATATATATATATATATATATATATATATATATATATATATATATTATAATTTACATTATTGTGATTTGTACGACTCATGATGTTATATATTTAAACTGAGGTGTTGTTCTGACGATTGGTATCATACTATGATTGTTTAATGTGTTTAAAAATCAATACTAGGTGCATGCTGTTCGAAGCGACACGTTACGGCGACCTGCACGAGTTGCTGGTGGAAACCCGTTTGCCTCATTCCGCTCTAGGTTATGCCGACGACTGGGTTGGTCCCGCTAATGCTACTTTTGCCCATAGTCACAGTCCTGAAGCCAGTGGCAGCAGTTCTTGTCGTGGGAATAACAGTTCACCAACTTCACTAACCGAGGCTGACCAACTGCACATAGCTGGTCAAGTGGCATCTGGCATGGATTACCTTTCACAGCACCATTTCGTGCACCGCGATTTAGCTGCGCGCAATGTACTCGTGGGTGACAGACTGACGTGTAAAATTACTGATTTAGGATTGGCGCGTGATTGTTATGCCGGTGATTACCATCGAGTGCCGGCAGCTCAGAGTCTCCTACTGCCAGTCAGATGGATGCCGCCTGAAGCGCTTTTATACGGAAGATTTTCTGTACAGTCCGATGTTTGGGCTTTCGGTGTCCTCTTGTGGGAGTTATGGAGTGGTGGTCTTCAGCCATATGCTGGCTATCCCAATGTGGAGGTGATCGATCTTATTAGGACTCGTCAACTTCTGACGAAACCACCGGGTTGCCCGACGTATATTTTTGGTCTGATGCTAGAATGTTGGGAGGAAACAACAGACAAGCGTCCAAATTTCCATGAAATTTTAACGCAAATACGACAATGGCAGCGCAAGCGTGTTTCACCTATTGCAATTGGAGGTACGGCTAGTAACAAAACAATTAATAATAATAATAATAACAACAATAATAATAATATTAACAACAGCAATACTAATACGGGAAATTCTTGTGGACATTCTGCGGGTAGTGGAAGGACTAACAGCAGTGATATTTCAGGTGATCGACAAATAAGTTTAGGTCAACAAACCAATCAATTCGTGCAAATGCAGACTCAGACAAATCCTCTCGCGTCTTTGCAAATGATTCAGCACCCGCAAAATAACCAACTGGCACACTTCAACCCAGGTAGTTCAGCTGTTATAAGCAATGGAAATGCTAATTCGAATCAAAGTGGAACGACTGCGGCGTTTGGCAATGTGAACCCGGGTGCACACGTTACTAGCAGCTCTGGTTGTTTTACCGATGGAGACGTCATGCTTTCTGGTGTGGTCATGTTCAATCAAGAGTTTGGTGTTCAAATGGACAATCAGTTGCAACAACATAGTACCAACAGTTATCAGGCCTATTCAACAGTCCACAGCTCTCTAGATGGCGGCGGTGTTAGTCCAACGCCCCAGGGTATATATGGCTGTGAGGAGCACATTAGAAAACCAATCGATAATGCAGGATTCAGCCCAAATTTGAATGATTCCACGGCTCCCATGCACGGTATTCTTAATGGGAATGCATCTCAAATGCACAACGTCAATTCAAGCGGCAGTCATTCGAATTCTTTAACGCACAGCAACAGATCGGGTCAAATGGAAGTGAAAAATCTGCTAAACAGTGCTGCAACCGCCTATTCAGTTTGTTCTACCAACGCCAAAATGGACTCCAGTGACACCTATTTTCATAATTTGACGAACAACAATTGCTTCTTGCTAAATAACATCGGGCAGACTAACGGCTTTGCTGTATCACGACTTATGGATCCTGCCTCGGCTGCATTACCGATGACTCAAGAGATGGACACCACAAAGGCGCTCCTGATGAACAGTACCTTGAGAACAGGAGTGCCTCTCGTGCCACAAAGCTAATAATAGCACTCGTTGTTCTTCATTGTTGATATGGTCAACTATTCTAATTCGTTTGAGAATTCAATTTAGACAAATGTATTCGATGACATATCTTTCATTCATGCAAATCTAGTTTTTATTACATGTATTTTTGTCTCGTGAGTATTTATTTTTGATTACTGAAAGTGCAAAACTTCACTACTCGTAATTTATTGTGACAGATTAGTGCAGGCATGTTTTGATTAGTTTGACACATTTGTGTCCAGAGGTAGTTTTTCGATTTTACAAAAATGGTTCCAGTATCAAATTAAAATCATGCTGGTTGCCAGCACGACTTCACGTGGCTAACAACAGTCTACCATTTCAGGTGAAGAACACCGTTTATAAGCATCTATGACAGGGTCACTTTTGAGGTTTTACCGAAATCTGTAAATAGTTATATTTTTAAATTTCGATTTTTAATAATTTCTTACGCAAAAAAACAAGAATTCAAAATTATCAATTTTAAAACGGCTTCATATTTTTTTTCGAAGGTATAACATTGCTGAAAACAAAGTACGCCTCCAGAAACAAATTGTGTGCCTCTTATTTGAGGTTTATAATACAGTTTTAACATAGCAACTTATTACCTGCAGACAATATCAAATATCTGCAAATTTTTGTCGATTGTGCTCATCAAAAGTTATAGGAAACCACCAACATGGAAAAGAAAATTCGCGTACCTTTGCCTATTAGAGAAAACAGTTTAAACCTGTCATTTAGAGAAAAAAATTATATATATATATATATATATACCATATACTATGTTAAGTTTATTTCAAATATATATTTCATCAAACCCTTCCATTTATGCTTTTCTCATATATATATATATATATATATATATATATCTATATATATATATATATATATATATAGTTGGTATAAACTAAAAACTGCATAAGGAATCAAAGACAATTGATCCAGTATGCCTGTTTCGACCTTACTAGGAACTCATCAAGTTCTGGCGCGAATTTGCCTCGGAAGGATTTCGAAGTGGATTACATTTGCTTCCGAGTCTGGGACTATATCCGCTGGGCCAACCTTGTCCCACACTACACATAACTTTAAGTCTTATAGCAACTTTTGATTTTGTCTGGATTTCCTCTCCGTGGATGGAGACGCAAACTCCAAAGCAAATGTGTCCGGTTTCGTGATCCGCCTGTCGAAAATGCGAAACAGTATTTGACAAGTTTCCAAAAGTACATTTTTAGTTTAAAATCACATAATTTTCATAATCTAAATACTTACCAATAGACTTCAATTCAGTTATATATATATATATATATATATATATATATATATATATATATATATAATGCATACATGCATCTGAATATTCTTCGTAAATAAATCATTTATATTGGCCTGAGTGAATGTACTTTTGGTGAACATTTAAATGCTACATTTTTAATTTGTCCTTTCTGATTTGAAGAAATTACTGTGCTGCATTAGGCCAATACCGTCCTTTTTCGTTACTTAAATGTCACGAAGGGCACCGAAATGCAAGTTAAATTTCAATTTCTGTCAACCATCGTGCTAACGGGCAATGTTAACCGTTTTGACATGATTTAAACTTCATTCAAACTTTCTGTTTTGAAGGAAGATTTAGTTGATTTTTGACCGTAGTCTCACAGATCAGAATGTTGCCGTGCATTTTTACGCTATGCATTTCGGCAGGTGAGTAATAGGCGATAGTAGACATTTTGCTTTTCGGTTAGCAGTTTTTCCATGCCAAATTTGAAGCTAGTTTACGTAATCCTACAGGAAATTAGATAGATGGGCTTTATTGCGTAATCGACTCTATACGCTTAATATACTGACTGGTCACGATTACACGATCAATTCAGGGGTTCTGGAACTGAGGTAATAATGTGTAGGCACGTTTCATTGCCCGTTGTTGAGCTTTTCCAGGACAAATGCACACGATTTTAAATCTCTGTTTTAGGAAAGCAATTTACTTATTGTCCAGGCGGATAATGAATAGCTACAAATAGTTCTGTTTAACAAACAAAATCGTAATGACTCAACTCCCTGTTATACAGACAGACTTAAGCCCCTTACATCGCTAGATGCGTTTGTGATTTTCTGTTTTACTTTAATTAGGTTGCTTTGTTTATTTGTAACTATGAGCATAATTACTTTCTTAACGTCTATGGTTTTCGAGTAACATCAAATTAACGTACTTTTGGAGTTTGTACGCAGGTACATAATACCGGAAAATGTTTGTGCACCCAATGATATTTCATTTTAATTTTAATTTCTCCTTATTTCAGATTCGAAGGTAACTTTGTGTGTGTGCAAAAAAACTCGTAAATCGTCGTAATTAGCAAGCACTACCCATTTTCCTAACTCGGATTGCATAAATCTCTATCGTTAGAGAGAAATCATTACTGTTTAAAAGGCCGCAGTTCGTATTTGATGAGACATGATATGCAGACGTGTCAGGACAATTGAAAAGTTGATTTGCCGTGGTAGTTCAGACTTGCACGAACATCATCGATTGTCCGACGTCAGATTTTGGCGTCTCGAATACGAATGACTGTTGCATGTCTTAATGACAGAAACCGGTTCGCCGAACGACCGGGCTCTATTTATAGGCAAATAGCGAACTAGCGTGGCGCGACATTTTCGGAATTCTTGCGACCATTTATTTAATTTATCATATCAAAGGTCTTTTCGTTATGGTATACCAAGAAGGCAGATGTGACCGCCATACTACTAGATTCTGGGTTGTGATAAGAAAACATGAATGTATGCATTGTTATGATGTATAGTTTACAATAAATTTAATACGACTAGATGAATTCCGTCAATTGACTTTTTTTTAAATAGTAAGGTTTATACGAAAGTAAACTTGTCCTCTCTGGAAAAAAGACGGTCAGATAACCGATACTTGATTTAATTCCTACATTAATGCTGTAATAACGATTAAATTTATTTTCATAATAGGCATCTGACTGCTTACGAAGTATTAATTATACGATTAATTTTGTGCAGCTGGAGTAAATTAACCCAATAAAATTTACTTTTTTTAAATATCTGGCATTTAAGGCATGATATCGTTCATTAACTTAGCTACTTCCTTGCATTTTTAACTGACCATAGACACATTCGACTGTCCTTAATCTTCTATAATAAAAAAAATTATTATTTAGATAGCGATATTTAAAACATATATGAAACATCGAGTGCTTAAACTTAATGTCAAATAACTGTATTAGGTTTTGCGCACCTAGTAACAAATTAGTTCAATTATGACCAGAATGATAAACCAAAGTCAACATGAAAGTAAAATATAATCTCGTGCACATTCGTTTCGTGCTTACTGGCGACTCATCAGTAGGAACCGGTATTACGCCCTTTAACCACTATATATTTGGGTGAGGAATGTGGGATAATAGGACGGTACATTCCTCACTCAAATATATAGTGGTTAAAGGGTGTAATACTGGCTCCTACTGATGAGTCGCCAGTAAACACGAAACGAATGTGCATGAGATTATACTTTCCGTTCATTCTGTCTTTGGTTTATCTCTCAATTGAAGTAATTTATTACTAGGTGCGCAACAACTAATACATAATTGCATATATATTAGTAGAATTGCTTGCCTATCCTAAACTGTGTATTAATGGTTCCAAACAATCCATCTATCTGAACATGTTTTCTCTGTGGATAGGATTCACGATGGTAGTTGATGACACTCGTCTTTAAGTCATAGTGTCGCAGTACAATTCCCAACATGATGGCATTACGGATGTAGCAATATTCACAGGATCTAAATGATCATTTTATCAAACACTTAAATGTTCCTGACACTACAGAGGTTGTTCTCATTGAAAACTAAATGATGGTTTGGTAGTTAGATTACATATACCGCATAATGTTTACATTTTGCGTTAGCTTTATATATATATATATATATATATATATATATATATATATATATGCATTTATGCATATATGACTATTTCTATAGACATGAATGTCCTGAGATATGTTTGACTTATTTGAACAATGAATAAAAAATATCATGCTTCAGTTTAAACTGCGCAGTGGTTGGTTCAAATGTTTCGCTTAAAGTACGATTTAACTTAATAAGTTTTATTGCACATAAAGTATGTTTTAGAGGTCAGTAAACCTGTCTCAGTTTGCTTAGCAGGTAACTACCATGATGTAAAATAACACTGATGGTGATGAACGCGGCTACTGAAAAGTCCATCCAACCAACTTGAAGCCGTGGCTTAGCAAAGAGGTTAATTTTATTACCTTATTCATTGTGCAAGTTGGGCCATCAATGCTAGCTATTTGTGAAATTCTGCCCTAATGAAGTATGTTGACTTTTTTGAAACGTTAGAAATGTAAAAATCTGTTTTTGTTTGCTAATCTGAAGACTGCTATGTCAACTAACGCAATTTTAAAATGCACTCCTACAAATATACCTGTAGGCCGATGTCCACATTAGACGGCCTTTCAGCAGACAACAATTGCATAATGAAAGTAATTGAACTACTGTTCAAGTATCTTGTGCGCGTGTATGTGTTTTTTTCTGTGTCATACATGATTGCCGATTGACTGCGTCTGGAACCGACTTCACTTTCTAAACATGATATTGCAACGCTACAACATTTCGCCTGCTTTCTGTTTTACAGATTACATCATTTGTCCAGATATTCAAATTTTGTTTCAAACTTTTTTGTCATCCAGACTGTAAATAACATTTTTCACTAGAAAGTGCTCCTATTAACATGCATTTTAAATACAGAAGTAGCTTTACATCGAAACGATTTCTTTTTCATAATTTGCATTTTTGTACCATATGAAGTTTCATTCTCTGTGATTTTTTCTATATTGCAGCCAAATATAAATTCTCCTCATAGGCAAAATGTTTAAGATAATAGGAATGGATTTAAGCTTATTTGTGTACATAGAAAATGTAATCCGTAAGTGCAAAAAGAAATATACACCTTTTAACAAGTCATGTGTTAAAAGAAATATTTTGTTGAAAATTCTCTTTCCCATTGAATTATTTCTACTTATTTAATTCGCAATAAAACAGGTATACAAGAATTATATATATATATATATATATATATATATATATATTCAAACCGTTTTGCTTGCTCTTCTGCCTGTGACCAAATGATCAAACCCTTTAATTTCATATTGGCGCAGTCTTATTACTGTTTTCAAATTAGGCGCATTTTTGTTAAATTAGGTGAAGTACTCTATGACATCCAAGTGTCATTTTACAAAGTAGAAGACGTCAACAAAAAGTGTTTTTAACAGTTTCATTTTTAAATAGCTTGAGTAACGAAGTCCACACGTTTTTTCTGTTATTTAAATTTGTATTCGAGAAATTGTCCATTTTGTACTCTACCTGATATATTTACGTGTGTGGGCTTCACATATTTTAATTTATTCAATATCTCGTAACTAACCTAATTTTCCAGCGAAATTTTATTTTCAGAATATATATTTTAAAAGAATGACAAAGTTTCAGCATCTCATTTATTTAGCTTTCGGTAAATTTTAGATATTCTTCTGTAAGATGATTAGTCATTTGTATCATGTTTTATTGATGACCCTGGTTATCGTCGCTAATGCAGTTTTCCCACATGTTGGATCCGGAGTTTGCGAGTTAACGTTCTTTTATGTATCCGAAGCTTCTGAATAACAAAAAGCTGCTTTTTTCAATTCCATTTCTTCTCCATGATGAATTGTTTTTAACTGAGTGCTCATTGTTAAACTGACCATTGTTTGAATAATTTTATGTTTCTCTGAAATTTCGTCTGCGCCTGTGAAGATGTTGATCATGTAAAAGAGTATGATACTTTTTTTAATGGTCATAACCTAAATATAATATATTCTCCGTAATTTGATTTTTTCCTCTGCTAAAATGGTAAACGTGTAAAGGTTTGTTCCTCGCCAGTTAGTTTGCTATCGAAACGAGTCAGTGGATGCGATTTGCGGTAATTTTGCTATGTTGTTCGACGACTGGTTAAATACAATGAGATTGGTGTTTACTTCAAGCTCGCAAACTTGATTTAAAGAAATGTTACCACAACTCGCGCAATCAATTATTGTTTAATTGTATTGTCTATATATATATATATATATATATATATATATATATATATATATATATATATTAGTTATCTGTCGTCAAGAATATAGAACTTATATTTCATTGAATTATGCCGTGATTACCACTGATGTTGTTAAAGGCTAAATTACAAGGTTTTCCTGAAGTAGCATTTGTTTGGAATGATTTTTATTTTTAATTTACGTCAATCTTTAAATAAAATAATTGTTTTCACCGCCCGTTACCAGTTCACCATGTAGCGTGTTGTCTGTTCTATGACAGACTGGGGATGGTTAGTTGGAACTTCAGGTCTAAAAACATGCCATATAGACTCCGCCTAAAAAACGCTAACCAAGAAACATTAGTTAGGGCATAACAGAAAATTTTGTGTAGTGTACGGCAGGGTGGTTCGGTAGTTAGAGCAACAGATTCTCAAGTAGACGTGCCAATGTTGGAGCCCCATCCGATTAATTAAACCCACAAATTTTATTCGCTTCGCCACAAAATAGGCACGCTTCACGCGTTCGAAAATCCGTTTGAAAATTTTATCAATTCATACGGGTTGTGGTTTGCACCGATTTTCAACCAAATGTTAAAAACACGCAGCTGCTATATATTTATATTTCCTGTACAATGTGCTCCATTCTTCCTTTCATGATAGGTTTTATAATCCGGCATATTAGTCTGGCTGCCCGTGCTGTGGAGAATTAGCCATAGATAAAATGGTTCTGAAAAGCGAAAGTCTCTCATTGTTTGTCATTTTTGGGCAACCCATATCATATCAGTTGCGTTGAACCTACGGGCTTGACATGTTTGCATTCTGTAATAAAAGCATTTTTGTGCTCTATGTCGATTTCTTGTTTAGCTTCGACCTTCAAAATAATTCGGGTTAGAATCTACGTTATGGAATTTTCTAATATTTCCTTAGTGTCGCGTTGCACCTTTTCGCGTTCAAATTTGGATTTGTCGTTCAGAATTTGTAACATAGCCTGACTATAGGCCGTAGAGTTCATTAGCCTTACGCCTGTCCCTTTTTCCTGGCTTCATGAGTCTGATTTGTTTGTTTCGTTGTAGCTCATTTAGTTCATTTAGGATAGCTTCTAATGTGGAAAAAATTCTCATATATATATATATATAAGTAAAGATACAAAGAAATATTTCCTAATGAGAAACAGTTATTTTTTCTTATCGCCTAGCTATCTCCAAATAAACGTAAAAATATATTTACAAAACGAAACTAAATAGTATATTTGAAACGGTATATAGAATCATATATATATATATATATATATATATATATATATATATATATATATATATATATATAATCATATGTATATAACTCCATTTCAATATCTATTCTCAGGTGACATGGATTCTACTATTATGTTAGATCGGGGATGGCAAGTTAGAGCTTCATGTTAACAGATATAATACGTTGTCTCCACCTGAACCGAAGGCTAACTATAAAATAAGTTGGTATATATAGAAAAATTACGTGCGGTAGGAGTTGCGCCGTTGATTAGGACAAGAATATGTGCTCTGAGTCGTGTCCGTGCCGAGTACTTGACAACGCCCGTGTAAGTACAAAACCGAACGACTTGATGAATTGCTTTTGCTACCTTACGCGTTGTTTAGCATATACTTGCAGCATATCTATATATTTTTTGCCATGTACATGTGTAATCATGACACGTCGTAGATGTGTAGCGGTCAGTTTATGTCGGAAGTGCAGCCCAAAAAATGGAGCATGGTTACTAAAAACAGATAATACGCTTGTTTTAATCATGGTTGCGATCTTGATATAAAAATCGGCCCCATTGTGTAAACAAATTAGTCAGGATCAACTAAGCATTGTATAAAGTAAAAAATATAAATCAATCAGTAGACCGGTTTCGTCCTTGTTGCAAATTCATCACGTACTGTCCGCGGAAAATTCTGACCAGTACGTGATGAGTTTCTGTTTAGGACCAAACCGGTCTACTAGATGAATTGCCTTTTTTACATTATACAATTCTTAGTTTATACTGACAAAAGTATGTACATAATAGGTCAGGTATTTATATCAAAATCGCAAACCTAATTAAAAATTACTTTATCCACCTCCCGCTCAACTGATGCTCGTTTATACACAATGCGCTCTGTTGCTTTAAACTAAATTTTCGAGTGGTTGATTCCGGAGCATAGCGGTACAACACAAAATCCATTCGCTGTCCAAGGAATTGTAGAAATATATTCTTTAAGTGAACGAAATTTATTTCCTAATTGAATAATAGTATTTATAAGAAGTGTGTGTAAATGCAAACATTTAAATCAAGTTTGCGAGCTTGAAGTAAACACCAATCCCACAGTATTTAACCAGTCGTCGACCAATATAAAAAAACAACCGCCTATTGCAACACACTGACGCGTTTCGACCCTCCATGAAAATTCCAGTCAAGTACAATGTATTCGAGACTACTAGAGGTGAGAGCCGCGTGTACAATTTGATTTTCATATATATTCAATGCGGTTTGATCCTCGCTAGCCAGTTTGCCGTCATACTCTGATGATGGTTATGGAAGGTCGAAACGCGTCAGTGCGTTGCGACTGGCGGCTGTTTTGTTATGATGTTCGACGACTGGTTAAATACACTGGGATTGGTTTTTACTTCCAGCTCACGAACTTGATTTAAAGAAATATTAGCACCACCCGTAAAATCAATTATTGCTTAATTTAAATCATGTTATTGTGTATTCGACATTTACGTAGATGGTGAAAATTTGCGAGTAGACTTCCATAAAAAGTAATATATTAGTGGCATCTTTGGGCTTTAGAACCATTGTTCGGATTATAAAAGAATGTATTTAATGGATTTTAGTCAGTGAAACCTTCAAAGTTTAAGCAGGACTATTTTAGAAATTTTTGATTCAATCAAGCCATTCTTAATGAATGCTTAAGTGCAAAATTTGAGTGAATCAAGTTTGCAGAAAGGGGAAAATTCCAATGCCACTTTTAACTAGTCACGCGAAACAGAAAAACTTCCAAAATTCACACGTAATGACATACTTTGACCTCATTTAGCAATTAGTAGAACAAAATAGCAAACTTTGGAGAGGAGCAAACAGCAATTCGGGTATTGCGTATTGAAAATTTTAGGCTCACCCATATTACAATGAAATAAACTATACTTTACCGAAATAAAAGCTGTTTGGTTTCATCGAAACGTATATGTAAGTGTGACTGGTAGTTGATTTGTTGGTTTCTGCGACTGATTTAAAGATTAAGATAGATGTTTAACAAAATTTTGACAACAAATTAACTAAAGTTAACCGAATTCATGAAATTCCTGTGTCATTATAATCCTACTTAAAGTAGCATGTTTTATTTTGTCAAAATAATAACATTTAGTACTTACATACTTGAATTATATAAAGGTTAAACAATATATTTATATTCATTCAAATCCTGTAATTGTACACCTACAATTAACCGTTTTGGCGATTACTAATTAATTGCAATTTCTTGATATGAAAGCCTACCTGCTTTGGAGAATGATATTTAAAAACGATAATTACGCACAATTTAGAAAGTTTGCCCTTGTCAATTATACTTTATTCGACATAATTTTAATTTACATCATAATTAATTGGCCAAAATTCAATACGAAGAACTTTCAGCAATCGATTCAGGACTGCTCGGATCGTTATGCAGTATGGACTGAACGATAAGCAAATTAGCTAACTTTAGAGAATAAAAAATGTTTTAATTATGAGCAAGAAAATTCATAAATTTTGGAATCATTTCGACCTCCGGGTCGCAGGTCTACGTTGTATCACCATTTAGCATCACATAACCACAATTAAAATAAAATGAGTTAAATTAGTTAATGTGCAAGGTCATTGATGTAAAAAAGTTGACTTTTCTTACTGGCAAATAAATTGTTACGTATTTGTAAATTCGTAGTTAAATTCACAATTTTGCATTTGATAAATATCTAATGGCCAACTAAAAATAATTTTAATCTAAACACATCTACGGAAAGTGACAGCACGGCCGCCTTAATTGATCGCAGTACATTTTATAAAAGTATTTGAAACTGGAAGGTTTGTATATGTTTTAAATGAAGCACTTGGTTGCGCAGTGCTGTCCTTCTTTTTGTAGATTTGACCGCATTTTTCTTGTGCGGGACAATTGGTAGCACTCATAGGTCGGTAAAATCTTGAACTTTTTTCCATCTTCAGATGATGTAATTTTTGGCCTCAGTTGATGGGTTCTCACTTGTCCCTTCTTCTTTAAGCCTTCAATTAGCTGATTGTCTGAAAATGACAGCTTAATTTAAGCAAGATGCAAAGTATGCATCGAAATGTTTATAGAAAATAATCATGGTACTCTAAGTAGTCCATTAATATTTTTTAAATATTTTGATTTTTTTGAAAGCTAGATTGAGAAACTTTATAGACTGATGTAAAACGTTTTACTCTCGAAGTGGTACCATCAATTTTACTGTAGGTCAAGCAAGAAAATAATTGATTGCGAAGAAAATTGAATTATTTTTTTGTTACCAACGTTCAACTTCAGTAGGTAAAATAGATTAACAGACCTAAAAATATTTTGCAAAATTTCGGTTGATCTCTACAATTCCTTTCATGAGGCGGTTAGGATAGACGAAGTGAGCAAAATGAACAAGGTAATTTAAATTATTTGCGATATTTCAATCTCTCTATATCCCTTTTTATAATTACACATAAATTTTATTCAAAAATGCAACCACCTATGGGTAAGAGTCCGAGTTCTACTTTGAAAGACCTTGTAATAACCATTGCTGATAGATCATTGTGTAGTTATACATCTAGAAAGCCTTGATTGCCTGGCTAAATCAACGTGTAATTATACACATACATAGAGAGCTGAATACTTGGTATAATCATGGTAGTGAGTCTAGTTATGTCTTCTTTTTGAATTTTAGGATATATGCGCATAATTGTATATAATTCTATTTTATTGGCCTGGGTTTTTCATAGCATTCGAAAATAGTTACATTTTCTGCAGAACTATAAAACCAATGTATTATTTAACTTTATTTTAGAATGCCCACAAAATAAGTGTAATAACTAATTAATAAGTATTCCTTATTTGAATTTCAATATTTTAGTATATAATCGTTTACTCTATTTTAATTAATTAATGAATTAATTACAAGAAGGTCGTTAATTAAAAGGTGTGAAGAATGTATTTGCTGAATTTGATGCTGCAAAATATTATCCCACGCGCGTAGTCAGATCAACGGGCTCAAATCTTTTTTTAAATCCAATGAGAAGCTAATAGTACATATTGGAAACAGCTCTGCATAGAAACATTTGATGATATTGAAAACGGAAATGTTGGAGAAAGACTTAAACCAATGCGGGTCAAAATTAAATGTTGCTGAAATCAGTATAAAGTAATCATTTAACAAAAACATTAGATTTTAAATAAGTGCTGAAAGAGAAGACGGAACTGCTCAAATTTATAAGTCAAAGCCAGCATGCAGTTGGTTGATTTAATTACAAGGAAAAATAAACTTAGACGAGGAAATATTAAATGTGTTGGTTCATGAATAGGCCATCAAGTCCACCAAAGGAAACCATCTGACACTGTTCAACCTAAATAAGACAGTTGATCAGGAAGATGAACTTAAGCTAAATGCAATTATTAATATTATAGAGTCGTAAAGAATTCGGACCGTTCGAGTGCATTTGTCATCATCTTAACAATAAACAATAAAATTGAGGAGATTATATATATATATATATATATATATATATATATATATATATATATATATATATATATATATGAAGAAGATGATTTGAATGCTTATAAAATAGTTTCCAATTGGGGAAGGAAAAACATTACTACAAAAATCTTTAACCGAAGCAATGCGAAGCAAAATAACCTTGGATAAGGTAAAAGGGAACAAGAGGATAAGTAAGAAGAAAATCGGGATTATGACATAAATTGAAGCGAATTCTAGCTTAAGAAAAATATCTACATCTGCAGTAAATTACATAAATTCATGGTGTTAACAGTAAAGGCGAGAGTGGAAGCAACAGAACCTCAATTAAATTAAGTTGGTTGAAGGAGAACATAATTTTGACGTACCAGGTAACTTAATGCTCCTTAGAGAAAGATGAACGAATACATGTGGTGGAGAAGCCCTCATTTATTTCAGATGTGTACTTCAGGCAATACTTTTATAAACCAATGAAAGTAATACGGTTATTCATTTAGTGTCCATTCGAATTTTAACGATGGTCTATAGACCACCGTATGCGAGCATTTTCGATTATGTTCATTTACAATAGTATAAATTTATTCCGCACGTAATAAAAGAATCTACTAGAGGTTTTAAAGGCGAAGATCATGTCCATTCCGAAACTAAAACACGTTTTCGACACAGTTAAGATGCTGATTAATATTTTCAGCTAAAATCAAATTTAAAAATTTACTCCTATGTAAGAATCAAACTGAAAATTTTCAGAAAGCCACGCTTTTGAATACACACGTTAAGTGCTTCAAAATTAACTTCGAGCTATTCTAAAAGGCATGCGGATTCGTAGATTATGATTGTTTTTAAATATAATCACTAATGAATAAAATAACTCATTTCAAAACTGCACATCATTGGATACAGTATCGACAATTATCGATAAAAGATTATGCAATTTAATAACTAAAAGAGACAATACAGTAAAATGTTGTCTAATTATTAATATTAATATACTTAGTTTACATACGATAAGTAAAGAAATAAATTCTTTTCAACTGACTTCCAGTTTAACGTCAGTAATTAATACTTTGACTAATCCGTAGCTGGTCTACAGACTCCTGAATGACTATTGCAATTATAAAGAAACAAATAAAATTATTTTACCGTTAGATAAAACCGTAATAGAATTTATATATATTACCTAGAGGAGTTGGTGGGTAATTTAGTTAATAATACCAGAAATTAAGCAGTATGTTTGCATTGTACAGATAGCCACCTTTGGGGAAGAGGACGCTCCAATCCTTCTGGTAACAACTGAACTAATTTGTTATTAGGTTCGCAACACCTAATACATACTTGCATATATATTAGTTCTCCGCAACAAACAGTATTTAGCTGTTATATATTGAATTTAATGATGTCATGCTTACCTCGAAATGTGATAACTGATGTCGATCAAGGCCAGAGTGTATGGTTTTACTGGAGTAACAGATGTTCAGAAATAGTTGTAACTGTCAAATTCGGTGTGGTATAGCATACATTAATATGCATCATGTTAGTACCATGTACTGAATTGAAAACCATAGTGTTAGTACCATGTACCTTTCGGTACTATAATGTTGGTATCGGTTACTAACACAATAGCCATAGTGTTAGTATCCTTTACAGACTCGGTTATATATATATTATATAGAGTGTGTTATCGTTAGCTACTCTACTGCTGGTTTACACATTCGTCTAGGAGATTGTATCGTCCTATTATCCCACATTCCTCACCAAAATATATTGTGGTTAAAGAGCGTAATACCGGCTCCTACTGATGGAGTCGCCAGCAGGAACGAAACGAATGTGCATAGTATTTGTACTTTCCGTTCATGCTGTCTTCTTCGCTTATCCTTCTGGCTACAACTGAACCAATTTGTTACTAGGGTTCAAATACCTAATACGTACTTGCATATAAGCAGTGTGTTTGCATTGTAGAAGTAGCTACTTGAGGTAGAGAACTCTCCAATTGTCCTAGCTAGGCTGAAGTGAATACAACAGAAAGTCCTCCCAGAAGTGCAAGAATTAAGATGAAGCAGCTCAGCACGGATGTAAGCAGCATTTTTTTTACTAAATGGACACTTTTTATTCTAGCAAACTCCTACAAATAATTGATAAAATAATAAAGCATGTGTTTTGAGTTGAACAAAATGGCCCCTGAGGGATTTGAAAACTCAGTAAGAGTATTCCATTGGACTCGGATGTACAGACAATCACGGACTATCCGGTGCCCAGTACTGGAAAACAATTGCCTCGTTTTATTGGAATGGTGAATTTCTATAGAATATATCTCGCAGAGATAACGGTTACGCAACAGCACTTGACTAATTTAATTAGTGCCAAGTTATCGTATCGTTGGACGGAAGAGATCCAAGAAGTGTTTATCAAATGTAAACTTAAATTAATGGACGCAACTCTTTTTTGTCTTTCTCGGTAGGTAGTATGTCAATTGATACAGACGCGTCAGATATTGACATAGGAGCAGTGTTGCAAGCGGACGGAAGTCCGGCGAAATATATAAGTCGCGCACTCACTAAGGCAGAAAAAATACTATTCTGTCACAAAGAGGGAATTACTGGTTGTACAATTGGCAATACGAAAGTTCGATTATTTTGTCATCGGTGGACATATAGACGTCCTTTCCGATCGTAAAACACTAGGGAAAAGGCGATCACTGGGTATGGAAAAGGAAAGAGTACACCGAGTCATTTAAGAGCTCAAGGAATACGATGTAACAAATCATCATAGAGCCGGTATCGAGAATACGGCAGCCGATGCGCTTTACAGAATTTCCACTGTGCGAGTTTCGCCACTAAAGTCACTGAATAACGAGGAATTTATGCCACATGCCAGGAAATGATCAATCAGTTAAAAAACGGCATAGTGGTACCCGTACTTTGTAAAGCGTTGAGCCTGCAAAGCGGCCTATTGGTACGAAAAGAAGGACAAACAGTACCGGCGTCTAGCACGTAACGTTGGGACATCCCGACACGGGCGGCCTCATTGAGACATTGCAGTCGCGATTGTATTGGCCTGGCATGTCCAAAGAAATTCGTAGCTATTGTCACCAGTTCACTGCATGCCAGCGTTGTTAAAAGCAAAAAAGAGAAAAGGTCACCAAGATTACTTTCATTGCCACTGCAAGTAACCAATTTCTGTACATTGACCTGGTAGATCTATTGCCGGTGGTTCGTGGCAGGTTAGCCTATGTGCTTTCCATAGTCGATAAGTTTACCCGATATGTCGAGTTTGTACCACTGAAGAAAATCAAAACAGAGAAGATTATAAAGTGCTTAGAAGACCGATGGCTACGTCGATTTAGTGCACCACAATTTATTGATACTGACCATTGTACACCATTTAAGTGGTAAGAATTTAATCAGTGGTTCACGGACCTTGACATAAGACATTCCCGCGCAGCCACTTACCACCAGCAGACCAACATAATGGTTGATCGAGCAAACCGGACGACGAATGAGCTATTGCGATGTTGATGCCACGAGAATCCGGGATCCTAGAGAGACGAAGTAAATTTGGTCGAGGGGTGCATGTGATTTACAGTATCACCTGCTACAGGATTCGCCCCAACAAACTTGGTCTATGGAGGAAATATTAGACTCTGAGGTTAACCCGTCATCCCAGGATCCCATGAGCCCTGCACGATAGCGAATATTCAGGAGCGCCTAAAACGACTAACTGAATATGTGGGCGTCACATAGCGCCAAGCCTATGCAGAACGACCTACATGCATTCGCCTAAGAGTCGATCGCGGCCGTCGAGCCCATGACACTACAGGCCGTCAATGATGATCGTTATCGTGTGGAAAGTGTGGACGCAGAGCAAAATACAGTTTTGTTAACATGTCCGACGAACCAAAATCTGTGGGGTTTAATCGTTTAAGTAAGGGGGGTGTAGGGGGTGGAGGACGTAGCAATAACTACA